>NXFV01000790.1:0-22879 GCA_002803225.1 Gamarada debralockiae | reverse complement strand
TAGTTGATTTCCCCCGCCCGGCGGGGGAAATCCAGTATCACGTGATTCACGCGCCGTGACAAATAATATTTTAAGAGATTTAAATACTTATAAAAGGACTTTATTAGATAAGCTAAAGTAACTTTTTTAAATACTTATCTTAAACTAGATATTCCTTATTAAGTTTAGTTTAAATACTAAGACTTAAGATCTATAGAATAACTTAGTTTAATAATTAAAGGAACTTTATATAGTCTAAACTAATATAATTTATAATATTTAAAAGGAAATTAAGTAAGAACTTTAAACTACTTTAGATTAAAATAACTTTAAATATAATAATTAAAGATATTACTAAGATTAAGAGTATAAAGAATTTTATAGTAAATATAGACTAAGCTTTAATTAATAATTTTAGGCCTTTTAAAACTGAAGTACTTTTACTAATAATATTATTAATATATTAGTTATTTATAAAGGTTTTAATAGAGAAAGATATAGTAATAGTATTAGATTTAACTATTATACCTATTATAATATTAATAGAAATAGAAATCTAAAATAGTATTTATATAGTTATTTAGATTAATACTTTTAGCTTTAAGAACTAATTTAAAATAAAGTTTATTATAAGAATAGTAATAGAAGAATTTATCTTAGACTTTAGAGAGAAAGTATAAAAGAAGCTATATTATATAATAATACCCTCTAGGTTTAATAAATTATTTTTAAGACTAAAGGAATTAAGTATAACTTTAATATTACTTTATTATTAATAATAATAGATAAGATATTAATAACCTTTTTAATAGAAAAGTATATACTTATTCTATAGAAGTTAACTTTAATTTAGACTTTAGAAAATAAATAACTCTTATAGCTAATATATCCTAGGCCTATACTAAGCCTAAGACTTTAAGTAGTAGTATTTAATTTAAGATTATTAAATATACTAATTAAAGTAAAGTACAAAAAAATAAAACTAAACTTTAAAGGAAAATCAAGATAAAGATTAAATTACTTAGACTTAAGATAAAGAGATAATTTATATATAAGCTAGAGAACCTAAAGAATATAAATATTAAGGAAATAATTAAAGTAATTTTAAGGTCTAATCTTTATTAAGAAATTAATATTATATAGTCTTTTAAGGAATTTAACTAAATCTTATTTAAAACTATTACTAAAAAGCCTTAGTATTAAGTTAAGCTTATAGTATATTAACTTAAGAAGTCAAAAGAATATTAAAACTTAATTACTTAGTTAAGAAATAAATACTTTATAAAGACTATTTAAAATAAACTTCTAGTTAATTTAGTTTAATATTAGAAACTATTTAAAGTTATTAATATTACTTAAGTTATATTAAAGTCTTTTATTAAAGAAAAGCTTATTAAAAAGAAAGTTATTATTAATATTTAATTAGCTAGTTTAAATAGTTTTATAACTTAAGATTAGATTATAGTAACTCTTAAGCTATTAGTTAATATTATAAGTTCTATAGATATAGTTTCTAAGTCTATTATACTTAATACTAAAGCTAAAGCTAATATTATATTATATAAGTTTACTAAGAAGCTTAAATATTTAATTTTAAGTATAAAGAATTTTAAGTTAAAGATAGTTTTAAACTAAGTACTTTAGTTTACTAGAATAATAAAGACTAAAGTTAAGATTAAGTATAAAGTTAAGTATATAATAGTTTTCTTTTTAGTTTAAAAGTTAAAGAGATAAATCTTATTAATAGTTTTATTTAAATAACTTTTTATATATATTATATAAATAATCTTTAAATATAAAGACTATAATTCTATAGATATTATTTTTTATAACCTATAAAGTTACTTAACTTATATTATTTTAGTTATATCCTTAGTTAAAAGACTAGGCTATTATAAGTATTATTAATATATCTATATTAAAGATACTAGTTTTAAGAAAGAAAATTAGTTATTAGTACTTTTTTCTAAGATTATATTAATATTAAGATAAGTTAAGGATTAAATAAAGAAAATAAATTTAATTATTAAAGTTTTAAAAATTTTAAAGTTTTAGGAAAGAGGCTAATAAACCTTAGTCTCTTTATACTTATTAGTATAATTATTAATTTTATATTAAATAAGAAAAATTAAATTACTTTTAAAGAAAAAGACTTATATAAAATATTAAAAAGCTAGTTCCTAAGACTTAAATTCTTAAAGAAGAATAGTATATTAATATACTTTTGTTTAAATCTACTAATAAATTAAATATATAAAATAAGCTAAGGAAAGTTAAAAGCCTAAGTAAAGATAATAAAGATAAAAAAAGTCTTAAAAAATATAAGAGAACTAAAACTAATAAAGAAATAAATTCTAGACTAGGTTATTATTAGTACTATATATAAGCTAAAGTCTAGAAAAGTATAATTAATTAATAAGAATAATAGAACTAGAGATATCTCTAGAGAGAAACTAGATTAGTATAAACGTTTGTTTATAAGAGATATTTCCTAGGAATATATTAGCTAATTTAAGGATTACTTATTACTATAAAAAACTATAATTTTATAAGGATCCTAATTAACTCTAGAATAGATTAAAAGACTTAATATTAGAGACTAGCTTTAACTAAGGGAGAGAGAAATACTAATTAAAATACTAGTTAATTATAAGATAGCTATTATATTAATACTTAAATTATTTACTTTATTTAAAGGGTTTAAAAGTAATAAAGTTAATAATATTAATATTATTAAGGGATAATTATATAATTATAGTAATAGTTATAGAAGAGGATTCTTTTAATAGAGTATTAAAGTATTATTTCCTTTTTATATAATTTCTATTTTAAATTCCTTTTTTTTCTTATACTTAAGAGTAAGTATAAATATAAGAGAGGACAAATATAGTAGGGAAATCGATTATATTAATTGCTTAGCTAGATATTATATACTATCTAGGTATATTTTGTCTTTTGTAATTAGACTTATATATAAATACCTATATATATATATATAATTATATAACTTGTTTTCTAATGTATTTTTATAGTATATTCGAGTATATAACCTTCGTTTTATATTGTTTTGTTTTATTCCTTACTGAGAGCACATGCGATATACAGCGCAATTAGGACGCGCTTATACTTGTATTTCGTTCCTTCTATAATATAAATAAGAAGGAGACGTTTAGTATAGTATTTCTAGGTCATGGCATTCCCCTTAGGCTTCACTTCCTTCTTATAACTAATAGAAGCTTCTCACTCTAAAATTCGACTTTGATATTCATTATCCGACTTATATCTTAACCTCCTAAGCTTTAGTAGCTTCTTAGGTTTGATAATAGAGTTATTCTTATTATTATAGAACTCTAATTTCTCTGCCTTTACTATCTAGGTATATTATGCTACTATATATAACTTTATACTTGTTTTCTTGCCTTGTTCTTAAATATTCTTAACGTTAAGACGATATCCCTTCTCTTAAAGAATAGAGTCTTAACTTATAAAAGAAGGATCGATATATACCTTGTCTATAAAGAAGATCTATTACTAAAAATTATAGATACTCTTGCTTATATACTCCTTACTATAGCTCTCCCTTTCACGCTTATTTTTAGCTATAATCTCCTTCTTTATATATACTTGTTTAAAGTACTAAAGTCCTTTTGTCTTTTACTTAAGCCTTCTCTTTAACTAACGGATAGAACTAGGGATATCGTAGTATGCTATTTGATATTCGTATAGCTAATCACAGATAGGGTTTCTCGACGGCGAAATAAGTAGCTAGTAGTACTCTTTTTATAATCTTTGACTTTGGCCTTAGCTTCTTTATTCTCTTGCGACTCCTATGATACATAGTATTCCCTATTTTATTTTATTCTTTGAGCTACCTAAACGCTATGGATTTCGCGATCGGAATATCTGTCGCGATTAATTCGAGGGTTTCAAAGGCTTCTTTTCAGTCAAACGCATTGAAAAACTTAGTCTTTTTAGTAGTTGTATTATTCGCAGGCTTTATAGTATAGGGAGAAGTGAATGCGCGCCCTCTTGATCGAGTTGTAGGGGCCATATTATAATGTTTTCTCAAAGTGTTAATTTCATGATATTACGATTTTCTTATTTCGGCTGATTTTCGGCTGTTCCATAAGACTTGTCACCCCCTAGTGAACTAAGTTATACTGTGGAGGCGATGTGTTGAAGCAGGTCCGCGAGCTCGTTAACCGAAAACAGGAATTAGTACCACAGCTTAAGGACATTAAGCTTGAGTATGCGAACCAAAGCTATACGATGGATGTAGAGGAATATTCTGGATATGATAAAGGGGAAGCCGCAAGGCTCAAGGCCCATTGTCATGCTCTTGGGATTAATTTGAACATATATCTATGGTCAGGGCGATCTTTTGAGCTACTTGGACACCCAATGGCTATCTTAATAGAGTTTCAGGAATTCAAAACCACTTTCCTCTGCTGCACATCCACCCATAGAAACCTATCTAAAGGAACGCCATTTCTCAATCTATATACCCCTCCCACTCTAAGCAGCAGCAGCAGCAGCAGCCATAAACAACCTCTCGTAGGGAGTCTATAATCGGCCCCCTCGACCCAACGAGGGGCGCCGTTATAAGCCTCCTTACTACACTTCTAGAGTTGAGGAAGCCAGATTTGGCTTTGCTTAAGCCTTCATAGCACTCGATTATAGGATACTGGCGATGACAATGCGAAGACAGGGTGCAGAGACAGAGTGCACAGGAAGGGCCACACTTAAGGAATGCACAAGAATTTTATCACCTGTGGGTCATGGAACTCGAACACCCCTGGGTCATCCCTTTTCCAAATGTAAAACCAGTTTCTAATTGAACTAATCCAATGCCCTTAGTCATTGCGTGCGGCAACGACCGTATTCCGAGTCAACCGCATACAAAGACATATCTCATTTGTCAAAAGTATTAACTGATGGAAGACTGTATCCCATGAATGTTGTACTTTACTACTCAATTATAATTTTGAAGATCGTGAAACGAAAATGGGTGATTATAGACTTCCAGAGCCTCCCTCTCAAGCTGAGTACGGCTACTTTATGGCTTCGTGGATGAGATCCGAATATGGGGTGCTAAAAATTGATTTCTTGTCAGGTTAAAGAGCACGAGATGGGATATAGCAACCAGAGCTTCCCAAAAAGCAAGAGTGCTAATGCTCCATGGTAGGCGCCTCCTGTCAAGAGAATGTCGCTGACAGCTCTCTCTGCTGGCGCAACCACAGCTCATACACTAGTATCTTGTGCAGAACGTCGAGCATCCCCTGAGCTCATGCAAAACTTGCAGATCGCTCCAAACGTATGTTATTTGAACTCTTGCATGGACCTAAAAGTGTAAACACAAATGAGCATGGTTAACGCAGTATGCAGCTACTTCCACCGCCATTTCATTTTGCGATTTGCTGTAGCGGCTTCATACTGTCTCACCCTCAGTACAAATCTCTGTACTATCCGCAAATTCAAACACCTGTTTTGCATTTGTTGGGGCTCTTGATCCGGTCATACCCCGAGGATCACACGCTGAAATTTGCAGGGAGGTGCAAGAATCGGTCCATAAAGTACCATCCAGGTGCTCACTTTGTGCCAAGAGGTAAAATATTTCTGAAGATAATATTGGATTTTATAAAGTCACGGTTGAGAACAGACGCAACAGAGGTAGCGGAAGTGGAGAATACAAGATCTACAAAGGGATGTGAAACATAGACCCGAACAAAGGCGGATTTGAAATCTGCGAGAATATCCAAAATTTCCGTCAACATGCGCAATCAAGGGTGCAGAATGCTCTGCCGCTCCTCATTGTGGAACATTCTATTCCATCCCTTACGAGGTATGTGACTAGAGAATTCCAATGTCGGAAATTGCGGGATGATAAGGAAGATAGAACCATACTGCGACCGGCATAGAAACAATAAGAAGGTGTCCAGCCATAACTTCAATCTTGATCTTGCCGGCCTGCATCCAATCCCCAAATGGCTCTGATGACAACGCAATGGTGTCATCCAAATTGATTGTAATACATGCTCTTGAACTTATGATAAGTGGTCTTGAATTTGAAGTAGTGTTCTGCGATGACGAAGTACTTAGGTGGATAGTCTGCGAAGGGTTTGAAATTTGCGTAAGAACTGCTTTGAATAGAGGCTTTTGTGTCTTTCTACCGGACGGGGCCCACATTCTATCCACAATCCGGTTAGGATTCAGGCATGGATCATCGAGATTACTAAAAATTTACTAATTTGCGGAACAAAGTTTTGCCGAAGCCCGCCCTCTCTCTTCTTATCGAAGAAAATTCTCTCTGAGCTATTAGCTCATTTCGAAGGCACCTGACTATCGACAAAGTCGACAGAGCAACAAATTCGACACTCTCTGGCACGTGCATCCCGACTGCACTAATAGCCGATCCAGTAGTGACCGTCTGGTCGTGAAGTGAGATGAATCACATCCAATTGTTTATTGCTTTCTAACATAGTGAGTCTTGGTACAACTGCCCTTCCAAAAACCTCCAATGGACCACACCATTCAATATCCGCTAGGCATCAAGCATCAAGATGTGGTGGGACTAGGCATCACAGCATTGGTTGCCCGCCTTGATGCTGTTATCAAGTTCGCCCGGCGTACTGAGCTACCATTGCTCGAGAGAGAAAAGAGCATCTACGAGCGCCTCGGACACGATCACGATGGGGTTCTCCGATATTATGGAAACTTAGGGGACACTCTTATCTTACAATATGCCTGCCATGGCTCTATAAGACAATACTAAGCCAGCCAAGCCAAGCCGGTGCCGCTCTCACTACAACTTCGCTGGGTTGAATAGATCACGGCTTCGGTCGCTTTTATCCATTCCAGAAATGTGTTACACAGCGATATCTCCTGTAACAACGTCTTGCTCGATGAAGGCCTTAACGCGAAGCTTGGCGACTTTGCTGGGTCTTCGATAGATGGACAAGACCCTCTCATATGCTATGAGACCAGTCACGAACACCCTGAGATTATAGGCATTTCGACAGGAAGTGAGCTCTTTGCTCTTGGTTCTACCTTCTATGAGATCATGACACGATCCAAACCATATAAAGAGTTGTCAGATACGGAGATGATCCGTGCATATAAAGAAGAGAAGTATCCAAGTCTGGTCTCTTTAGCTGCGTTTAATGATACTATTCGTAAGTGCTGGACTCAAGGGTATGCAAGTGTGGATGAATTATTAGAGGATGTGAAGCTTGAAGGTATGAAATTTCAATTATTGAGATGTTCAACACTGATAGTTCCTAGTTACTACCAAGTCCAAACTTGTCGCACCATTCCAACCCTCTGCACTCCGTCATACCACCGCATTCCCAATAGCCCTTACTCTCATGTCCTTGCTTCCTATCCTGTTCTGGGCAAGAAACCGTCGTTAAGTAGTCCATGTCTTGTGTTTTTAGCAAATATATAAGATGTCTTAATCGGTAAGTTCTTGAGTTTGCATTTTGGAAAGCAGCTCCCAGTTTGATTTCTCCATTCTTCGCTTATTTACTTTCTCAAACGCACGCATACGAGGTTGTAACCGATGGATCTCCACCTTGATAGACCGAAATCGACGGGTAAAGACAAAGATTCCTCTCCCACATCTTGCCATCTTCTCGCGCTTGTCTAGCCTTTGCCTCTAGTACCTTTGGGGGATTCCCATTCTCCACCCAATCTACCAAACTCTGGAGAGCTTTGCTGGGATAGGCACCTGCACCTCCAAAACAGTGAGCGACGCCTGGGGCTTCAAAGTGGCGGAAATAGTTGTCAACCCCCGCGTCAAGCGCCTCAGCTCGATCGTGGTACCACGCAGTGCCTTTGTAAGGGATGTATTGATCAGCAAGTCCATGGAAGGTCAATAACTTCCCGCCGGCATCTCGAAATCTAGAGAGGTCGGGATTCTGCGTGCCGATGATGGATTGGAATTGATCGATGGAGGCGTCCACGATTTCGGGGAATTGTTCTGGGGTGAGGGACGTCAACTCAAATGAGGCATTCTTCTTAACAAAGTACTGGATCCAGTCCGCAGAGACGATGAAAGGCAGTCCAGTGCAAGTACCGTTTGAAGCACAAGTCGTGTTAGCATGTGCGAGTAGAGATGCGTCACGCGTCACCCCAGGCCATATACTCTCGCCATTCTCGGTCGTTGAACCACTCCACGTGGCATTGGCAATCATGGCAGCGTCGCGGGAAAACGTTGCAGCGGTACCGTCACAAGAGAAGTTTTGGCCAACGAGAGTGAAAGGGTCGAATTGACACAGAGTGGGGAGAGAAATGATCCCATCCATAACTCCGTCAAGAGCATCACAAGCCTTGACTGCCGCTGTCGTGAAGGCATTCAGTTCACAGGCTAGAGGATAGACCTTCAACTTGTTCATGACAGTTTGTGGCCAGTAAACGGAAGGGATGAATGTGTTCCAGTTGAAGGCGGGCGCTTCTGCTAGTATGCCTTGGTAAGCATCTGGATATCGTTGTGCCATCATCATTCCCTGGCGACCACCTTGGGAACAGCCATTCCAGTATGCATAATCGGGAGACTTTCCGTAGTAGGCAGCGCTTACAGACTTACCGAGCGAGGCCATATCGTTCAGACTCACTGACGCCAGATCCTGGAGGGCATATAAGTTCACGTTGCCAGGGGAGACCAAACCCCACTCCGAGACTGGCGTTGAGGCAGGATGCCCCCCATCTGTTGATCCTGCCGAGTAACCTTGAGAAATGGCCCGTGCCAGGGATTCGTCAAAATAGCCAGCTATCCAGCCGCCCCCGCCTTCACCCATGAATCTTTCGTTCCAGGCGTCCGGAAGCCAGATTTGGGTATTGATTGTATCTTGCTGTCCAGGATGGGTATAGGTGATGGAGACATTACAGAAGCTCAAACCGCCCTCCGGATGCTCATATGCTAACGGCGGAAAAGCTGTGTTGACGCTGAAATTGCTGACATGGGCAGCATTGTAAGCAATAATTTCTGCCCCAGGTAAGATAGGCGGTGGGATTGCGGAAGTCGTGCATGTCAACGCGCGAGCCGCTGCATTATATTGTGTCAGTACATTTTCTTTCCTAGAAGATGCATTGCGGTCTTTCGATTTGAAGAACTTACCAAGAGCTGAAGATGCACTGAGGACAGGCATGCTCCCAAGTGGTTGGCTATGTAAAGAGCCGAAGAAAGTCATTTGAGGCAGTTGGTGAGGACTGGGCAAAGATGACAGACACATTTGGATGCGAAGCTTCGGTCTACTTATATTATAATCCTCTAGATCTGCGCTCAACATGTGTCTGACCACTACGAGGTAGATACCACAAGCTACCTCGCACATCAAAAATAGTAGGCGACGTGAGAAGTTACTGGCTTCCATGCTCTAGCTTCTTACACACAGACAAATTGCGGGGAAATCTCTGCAACAATGACATGGCCTCAATCCACACCCCGTGGGATAACTAGACTCTGGGGGTTCCAGCATCATGTTTTCCGGCCTCCCAAGGTGGAGGAACGGAGTTCGGGTCGTTGCTGATGCCGCGCCACGAAGTAATGGGTGGTAACTTCGCAAGCGTACACGATAGGTGCCCTCGATATGGAGTAAGTACGTGGGTATTTTGTTTTTAAGATGATTATTAATCTTGCCTCTCCAGGACTGCTCCAAGCATTAAAAAGCGGCACGATATAGTTGGCTCAGTATCTAACCTGCGCTTGCATAGCTGGTCAGTCAGGTAGCGTCTGGCGTCCCAGAGCTGTCCCCGTCCCCGTCCCCACAACTCGGGCCGGGCCCACTGTTTCCCACGTCGCTTGTACTCTTCACTCCGCCTTAGGTCATGCCAATCCAATGTCGGCGACTGCCAGGATGACAGAATCGTACTGTGCTGTAAGATCACGCTGGTATGAAGTTTTGATTCAAGCCCAGAACCAGACCCAAAGTTGTACAGCAGGTCAAATGTCACAAGTCACTTCGCTCGGCTAATGATATCCCGTCCACGCCACTCCCTGCTGGCAATGTCCTGTCTGTTGTTCAGGTAAGTAGCCATTGCCGAGAGACTCCCAATTGCGTCCGCTAATCAAAAACGTGTAGTGAGTGCACAGGCGGGGAAATCGTTCGTTCGTTCCAGGGAAAGACAAACTCGTATGCACGCGTGCAGCCCGATTTTCAATAGATAACCATATCCTCGCTCAACTGCTGCTGGTGTTATCAGCTTCAGAATTGGCGCGCATCGAAGGAGGATCCATTTTGGAAACTTGGTACAACATATTTCAGGTACCAGCATCATCGCGGATTTTCAACATGGCACATTCGCAGCATCAAGTTCTCAACCGACCAGAAAGGTTCAACTTTGCCATCGATGTGGTCGACTATTGGGCAAGGCAGCCTGGCAAGATGGAAGCAATGCATTGGCTCTCAAATGACGAGACAACAAGTCGTGTCATGACTTTTGAGTATTTCTCACGACAATCGCATCGCATTTCCACCTTGCTTGATCGACTGGGCGTGAAGCGCGGAGATACAATGATTATGGTTGCTCCAAGAGTTCCAGCATGGTAAGCATTTTCACAATCTATGGATTGAGCTTTGTACTACCCAATTACTGATTGCTTTCAAGGTGGGAACTTGCGGTCTCTGCCATCCGCAGCGGTATCATTCTTGCTCCAGCCACTACTCTGGTGACATCGAAGGATATTGAGTACCGGTGCACATTAAGCAGGGCCTGCGTTTTTGTTGGAGATAGAACGAGTGTTGGGAAGTTCTTAGGTGTGCGTAATTGCTGCCCGTTAGTCAAAACGGTGATTCAAGTTGAGGGCATTCCCTGGGAGGGTGCAGTCTCATTGTACGCCAGCCTGGAAAGCGTAGAGGAGAATGCTACAGTCATGCCTGTTAAGCAACTCTGGCATGTCCCAGCACTCATCTATTTCACTTCGGGAACTTCGGGACCACCAAAGATGGTGCGGCACAACCAGATATCGTTTCCCTTAGGTAAAAATGCCCTTCAACCCAATGTTCATTGCAGTTAACAATAGACAAAGCACTCACGAACACCGGGAAATATTGGTATCAACTTTCTCCGGGCAAGCTCTTCTGGAATACGGCCGAGCAAGGTAAGACCTTGGTCACATTTGGACTCTAGAAATGCTAAAATTCTCGTAAAAGGCTGGGGCAAAGCCGCGTGGTCATTTTTCGGCGCCTGGAACTGTGGAGCTACGCTCTTTGTTTACGATGATCGAGGACCCTTTGATCCAAATCGTCTCCTGCGACTACTGCATTCGTATCCCATCACCACATTATGCGCAGCGCCCCTGGCGTACAGACACCTCGTGCTCCCAGCGTCTCGCGAATACTTCAAGCAACACAGGCCAATGTCACTCACACACTGCACTGCCGCGGGAGAAGCTCTGAATGGCGAAGTCATGAATCAGTTCTGGGATTTGACGGGACTGAAAATCCATGATGGATACGGCCAAAGTGAAACGATCCTTCTCTGCGGTAACTTCAAGGGATGTCCAATTCGCCCTGGCTCGATGGGGAAGCCAGCACCAGGGGTTTCACTCCATGTTATCAACAGCGACGGAAGTGAGACACCCGTTGGAGACGAAGGAGATATGGCTGTACTCCTCAGCGAGAGTCCAGCGCAGGACGCCTTCTTTGGCATTTTCGACGGTTACGTGTCAAGTGATGGCCACGTCATCCGCAACCTACAATCGACGAATTTCGGTGGTCAGCAGAAAAGATGGTATCGAACGGGGGATAGAGCTAAGAGGGACGAAGATGGATACTTCTGGTTCGTGGGGAGAGCCGATGGCCAAATCAACTCTTCTGGATATCGTATTGGTAGGCCAATCCACTGATGACTTTGGCCAACACTATTGCTAATGTCTGTAATACTAGGTCCCTTCGAGGTGGAGTCCGCGCTCCAAGCGCACCCTGAGGTGGAAGAGTCTGCTGTAGTGTCATCTCCAGATCCTGTGCGTGGAGAGGTGGTCAAGGCTTTTGTGGTATTGAAAGCAGCTTCGACACAGGATCACGAAAGTTTGACAAGGGAACTTCAAGAGTTTTGCAAGAGGAACACTGCACCGTACAAGTATCCTCGCAAGATACAATTTGTACCTGCGAGCTTCATACCAAGAACCACGTCGGGGAAGATACAGAGAAGCAAACTCAAGAAAATGGAGTGGGAAAGTGGGACGAAGGCAATGCTCTGAATGTATTTTCCATTTACATAAATCGTTATTTTTGATTCTTTCAGTGGAACCATTTACAATCCTAAATACAGCAGAGCCATGGAAGTTGTCGTTGCCAATGGGAAGGTGGTTTCCGGCGTGTCGTGTTCGGGGCTACGGAGATTCGCGTCAAAAGTCCCGGGATTACAGGGGATGAGTGCTTTACACGGCTCTAGCTCCCTGTTATTCAGGGTTACACTCGCTAAAAAAAAGCCTATCAATCTCCTTAAGACCCCTTGAAAGATCGCTGTAGTTGCCATGACAGCCGGGAAGGCTTACAGGGACTTACAGGGCAAGCAGCCTGGGTTTACAGCGCGCTTCAGGTCACTAAGTCACTGTATAGAGTGCTGTAGGCAGCTACTGGCTGAAGTGCCCTGTAATCCCAGGACTTATGAGACGAAGCTCCGTACATATTTGCCAGTCGATCCATCATGCTATTGCAGAGGCTTAACTCCAAAAATTCGTAGGTACGACAAGCGAACCTCTCCAGGCTGCGCCACCTGAAGCGAGTCACTGATTAGCGAAGCACCTTAGGGGACTCAGCGCTGTGGACAAGATGAGTTTTAGTGAGGCTCGCTTGTATAATGGCTTCCTACGGTCTTTGCCACAGGAGACTAGAGGTTGCGCGATGAATCGCACTTAAGTAGATAAGATGATAGACTGCCTACCAGTCTTTATATCAACTTCAGCGAAATATATCAAAGTCGTTCTTTTTGATTCACACTACAACGAAGCTCTATAAGCTGGGTCACCAACTCGATCAACTCTTTGCACAACCACAGCCGTCGCACCACCTCCACCATTACACACCGCCGCAACGCCATACTCTCCTGGCTTCAGCTGGTGAACGAGAGTGACGAGAATTCTCGCGCCAGAATTTCCCAGAGCGTGACCCAAGGAGATAGCTCCACCCAACGGATTCACACGAGCACTTTCCAGGCCAAGAATCTTCTGGTTTGCCTTAATCACCACTGCAAAAGCTTCATTGAACTCCCAGACTGCCACGTCGTCTTTCTCAATGAAGGCTCTCTGCAATGCAAGCTGCACAGCCGCTGCAGGAGCAACAGCATAATCGACAGGATCAACACCCGCATCTGCATAACCACAAATGCGACTGAGGACTCTAGAATCACGACTATACCGTCGTGCGATGTCTGCATTGCCCAGGACGAGGGCGCTAGCACCGTCATTCATCGTGGAGGAGCTTCCAGCGGTGATGGTCCCATCGGGAGCAAAAGCTGGTTTCAGATCCGGCAGTCTCTCTAGCTTGGCATCGAGGAAACCTTCGTCGACACTGACAACCTTCTTGCCGCCTTTAGGTCCATCGACTGTCACTACTGTAACCTCATCCAGAAATTTTCCTGTTTCCCAGGCAATGCGTGCCCGTTCATAGGACTGGCGAGTGAAGGCATCCTGCTCAGCGCGAGTGATGTTGTGTTTCCCCGCTGTGCCTTCAGCACATTGTCCCATCAGGAGCGGGCTATAGGCGTCGAGTAGTCCATCACGAAGGATACCATCCTCAAGCTGGACATGTCCGAACGATGGCATTCCGGTCCCTCTTGGCGCATAATAAGGAACGCGGCTCATATTCTCCATGCCGCCGGCTATTTGGGCCTCTGCGAGGCCGAGTCTGATATTCTGCGACGCGAGAACGACCGCTTTCAGTCCCGAGGCACAGACTTTGTTGACAGTGACGGCATCGATTTTTGATGACAATCCTGCTAGCAATGATGCTTGCTTTGCTGGAGATTGTCCTATGCCCGCTGAGAGGACATTACCCATGTACACATTGCCGATGCAATCTGAGGGCACTTTTGACTTTTCTAATGCCGACTTGATGGCAACTGCACCAAGATTCGGAGCAGGAATAGAAAGAAAGGAGCCACCGAACTGCTTATGATCAGAAAGGTTATGATGAGTGGATAAGGATGATGCTATGTTACCTTCGTAGTTGGTGTCCGTGAGGCACTCAGAATGTAGACATCGTGAGTTTCACAATTCGCCCTTGGCGGGGATTGTTCTTCCACTTTCGACATTCTGTGAGAGCCTTTTTTTTTCTGTAAGACTGGTACCATGGGTAGAGTTGAATTAGCTATACTTGCAATAAATTCTTCATAGCATTTTCTCACAAACGAGTACAAGTATGCAGCTACCGTATCTATCCTTGTCGAAAGTCGCAACAGTATCTTGATTACTGGACATGACTCGATCTCCCGCATGCTGGCATAAGTCCGAAGGTCTCAAGACGGCACGGTATTTCACACCGCGAGCAACGGACCGTGTGGAGAAAGACGGTTCAGCTCTGTGGAGCAACGCGGGGTGGCATAGGTCCAGAATTCAGGTGTACCCGCAAGCTTACTAGTTAGTGGTTGTACCCCTGCTACGCAGATCAAACTTGTCGTCAATTATTCACGATCACGTTCTGGCTACGCGTCGGATTACCCCTCTGTCTCGCCGCAAATCCTCAGAGCTTCTACAAGGCCACTCATTCTCCACAAACCGTTGCGCACGACGAAGAATTGCAACACACACTTTTTGCTTCCCGCAGCCAGATAACAACGAGTACGGCGTCGTACTCAAAATACAATTCTTTGGTCAATTTTGGAGATAATTACATTAGTGGCTATCATGGACCTGCCAACTCTTCAATTTGTAAAGCTGGAGGTCTGTCACCAGGGTCGGATAGCTCTATTCAAGTACAACCGTCCTTCATCAGGCAACTCGCTTCATCCCAAGCTCCTGAGGGACGCTGTCACTGCCATTCGATGGATTGAACGCCAATCGAGTATTCGCGTGGTAGTCGTCACCGGGGAAGGCAGGTTCTTCTGCACTGGGATGGAGCTGTTGAAGCTAGATGGTGAAGGAATGTCTTTCGCAATCGGCTCTGATTTTCATGAGCTGAACAGGATGTTCATCCTGTCGAAGAAGATCCTGATCGCAGCCGTGAACGGCCCTGCTGCTGGGTACGGGACCAGCAGCCTCGCGCTTTTCGATCTCGTATACGCAGTGCCTGATGCCTACTTTTTCACACCTTTCGTCAAGTGGGGGATGGCCCCCGAAGGAGCATCCAGTCTTTCGTTTCCGAGGATCATGGGCCACCGGAGGGCGGCCTCTTTGTTCCTCGCGGGGGATCGAATTACAGCACAAGTTGCACAGGATGTTGGGCTGGTGAGCAAAGTCCTGCCGAAGGAGGACTTTCTCTCTCAAGTCATCTTAATCGCACGGAGGATTGCAGACTCTCCCCCCGAGTCGCTACGAGCTACAAAGGAGTTGATGAAAGCTCCCGTGCGGAAGGATTTATTGGATGCGAACGACAGGGAGTGCACTTTGATTCACAATGAGAGATATAGCTCTGCGGAATTTCAAGAAGCTGTCTCAAACTTCCGTCTTGAACAGCATGAGAAGCGAAGAACGAAGACTAAAATATGACAGACGCGGTAACAGGCTTATGTACAGTAACCGAGCCGAAGTTTGAGCCGAAACGCGCATAAAGCGCGTTTTTTCGCGAACCGCGATTCCTTCCTTCTACTATAACACTATATTATGCCACTATAACGAACCCCTTTGTGCGATACTAATAGTAATCAACGATATAGAGGTACTGAACTATCTCCCTACTAAAGGGGACTAATTATAGGCGTACGCAAAGCCGGCAATTCTCCCAAAGAGATCGAGGACAAATTAGGCTATTCGCGGGGGGCTGTACGCAAGACCTTAGAGTTTATTCATATACGCGATAAAGGCTATACTTTGCTACGCAGTAGTACTCCCTTAAAGTATATAAGCCGAGCTCGTCGGCATATGCTTTAATACTTACGATCCCACCCGAAAATAACTTATAAGTAATATCGAGAGGCTATAGGCCTCCAAATATCCGATTCTTATATACACGACCTTACAATAGCTAAAGGTCTTAAACATTAGCGCGCAAAGAAGTAGCCAGAGCTTACGCTAGTAGTAGCTACTAAAAGGCTGCTCTAGTATTATTATAGGGCCTATTAGAAGACAAAGAAGTAGCGGGAATATATATAAAGTAATAAGTGTTCTGTAAAGCGGGGTAAAGAGAGGGAGGTCGTCTAGGCTTAGGGCTATTCGAGTAACAAATAGAAACCTATATATATTAAAACATATAAGAAGGGAAAGAATATAAAAGTAATAGTTTCTATAGCTTTTTAGAGTAATAGGTAGCGCTCTAATCTATTGATTTTAGAGCGTAACTTCGAGTTAAAGAAGTATAGGTACTCTACTAACTCTTATCTTACTCTTCTTAAGGACCTCGTTATACTTAACTATACTAAGGGCCTTATATTTATATAAGATAACGCCCTGATCTATACGGCTAAAAAAGTCATGGAATAGTTTGAGGAACGAGGCATACGAGTTATAAATTAGTCTCCTTATTTGCCTAACCTTAACCCGATTAAGTATACCTAAAAACGACTCAAAGATATAGTATTACAAATATTCCTTAAGCTCTAGTAGTTAAATAGGAAGTCCGAAGAGAACCGAATTATAATAGAAGATACTTTGAAGGAAGCTTAGGTAACGATACCCGTTAGTTTTTTTGAGGAGTTAGTAGAGAGTATAAAAAGGAGAGTTCAGGCGTATATTGACGCGGATAGCTAGTATACGAAGTATTAAACAGACGGATTAGGAATCCAAGGAGTACGTTTTAAAGCAACAGTATTTGCGATTAATTTGCTGCAAACGAAATTAAATTATAATTGTTTTTGGTTTTGTAATTAAATAAAGAGTATTATTGATTTATTTTTGATTTTCATGATTTTCGGCTGCGGCTCAAACTTCGGCTCTAGTACTGTATTAGAGCTAATAGTAGAAGAATGCATCATAATTGATCTCGGCCACTTGAAGTTTGTGGTGATCATATCATATCCACAGGCGAAAAAGGGGATCTTGAGATGTCTAGGCCTATGGATTGATTTCGTCTGCCCTCCCAAAAGACAAAGAACAAATAATGGCATCGGATGTAGACTCCAAATTATGGTCAATGTTCCGGGCCAAAATGAGGTCTCTCTCCCAAGTGGACACCCTGTCTCAAGTAGACATCCACTTGGGAGATGCTTTACCGGAGTTCTGTCCAGAGGGCAGAGAGGATTAAGAAGTGGAGGCGTAAATGTCTTGGTACTGTAATTGGCTGCAGATAAATGTGGGCACGGTAACATATACTTTTCTCTGAACCGGGTCGGGGCAATATGATTTCCTGCCCTGTTACCGTGTGGCTTGGCCTAAACCCCGCAGAACTTCCTTGGGTCTAGAGCGCGTGGCTTGCCCCATGGGACCGGTCACGTTGATCCAACGTCCGTTAGGTTTTGGAATAGGACACTAGCTTCACAGTAGTCTCTTGATTCGATTGAACCTCTCACCCTCTATCTCACTCACCGAGATGCATCCGTATGGGAAACCGAGGCTAGTAGCCTTGTCTAAGTAACTTATATTGACTTTGTCTGCTCCCTGCTCAATAATCAGGATCCAACAGACCGTCAATTCCAGTTAGTAAATCTATTTGCTTCCCCTATCAACTACTCATACAATGGATACCCCAAAGAGCGACAGTGTGAGAGATTCCTTGAAGCCTGGATCGCAGCCCGTTGTGCACTGCGAAACAGTGCTGGGCTCCATGGAAGTCAGTGATTTTGGACCACCACAGTACGACGCTGCGGCTACGAGACGACTTTTGCGCAAGCTGGATATCCGTCTCCTGCCATTCTTTGCTCTTCTTTACTTGTAAGTGGTGAAGTATTCTTCGCCGAGCTGTCTCGTATCACTTGTAGAACTCGGTTCGGTAACTGACTGGCTGACACTGATAAAACTAAACAGGTTGAGCTTCCTCGATCGCACGAATATCGGCAATGCGCGTCTTTTTGGACTCATACCGGATTTGGGAATGGATCCTAAAAGCCTGCAGTTCAATATCGCACTTGCAGTTTTCTTCCCGACCTACATCCTTGCCGAGATTCCTTCCAACATGATGCTGAAGCGCTTGACTCCCAGCGTCTGGTTGTCTTTCATTATGATTGTTTGGTCTGCTATAGTCATCGGCATGGGCTTCGTCCACAACTTTTCTGGCTTCATTGCCTGTCGAGTTCTTCTTGGCCTAGCAGAAGGAGGATTGTTTCCTGGTGTCGCCTATTGTAAGTCATGTTTGCCTCTGTTGCTCTCGCAACGGAGAATGTGACTCGGACCCCTTCCTCACACGATATTCTTTGAAACAATATGCTAATTTACCGGCCGCGCTAAGATATCACCCTCTGGTATCCCCGTCACGAAACCGGCTTCCGCATCGCCTTCTTCTTCTCGGCTGCAACTGCCGCAGGTGCCTTTGGAGGGCTGCTTGCAGCGGCAATTGGAAAGATGGCGGGCTTGGGGGGCAAAGCCGGATGGTCATGGATATTCATCATCGAAGGACTCCTCACCATAGTTGTAGGCGTCCTTGCCTACTTCGTCATTGTTGACAGCCCTGAGAAGTAAGTTGGCATTCTCCAGTGACAACCATACCACATGTTAACGACAATCCAGAGCGAAGTTCGTGACAGAAGAAGACAAGTTAGAGATCCGTCGACGGATTACTCATGACGCCGACGAACTAGCCGATGATTTCAACATGCAATATGTCTGGGATGCGCTCAAGGACTGGAAAATTTGGGCCCACTGTTTGTGCACCATTGGCATCTTCACGCCCGTCTACTCATTCTCTTTCTTCCTGCCGACCATCATTCGAAACATGGGATATTCGAATACCCGAGCTCAGCTCATGTCCGCACCTCCGTACGTGGTCGGCTGTCTCATCACTATCAGCGCCGGGTACTTCGCAGATAAGAAGAAGCAGCGTGGATTGTTCCAGGTCGTGTTCTCCGGCGTAGCTCTCATCGGTTGGGTCATGTTGATCTCGTCTCATCGCCCTGCTGTTCAATACACTGGAACCTTTTTCGCATGCTCCGGAATCTTCGCGTGCGTGCCTCTGGGAGTTACATGGAATAGTAATAACATTGGTGGGAGCTTGAAGCGAGGAGTCGGCATCGCTATGCACGTTGGCAGTGGGAATCTCGGTGGCATCCTTGCCTCCTATATCTATCTCCCGAAAGACTCTCCTCGGTAAGCTCGTCCTGAGTATTTTTAATTTCTTTGGAATATACCCTTCGCTAATTCTGCACAAAGCTTCATCCAGGGCCATGCTATTCTCGTTGCGCTGATTACAATGTCATTATGCCTCTCACTTGGCATTCGGTACTATTTGAAAGCCGAAAATGCTCGTCGCGACACCTGGGCTGCTGAACATAACATGCGACCTGCAGACATGACCCGCGAGCAAAAGTTTGCAGAAAGACATAAGGGTGATAATGCCTCTTTCTTCAGGTACACGTTGTGATAATGGCACTCACCCAGGGCACTGGTGGATCTTGTACCGGTATTGTATGTGTCAGGATGACGAGCAGGATTGAGGGGTTCATACATAGCATTCGTAGAGCAACTAGTGACGTTGTCCTCGGAGATTCAATTTACACCAGTGTTTCCATTATTGTCCATTTGCACTGTTGAGTCCCTACTGCAAAAATGAACAAAACATGCGATGATGCGATATTTAGAAGTGAGGTCAGAAACAGCGCGAACACGAAATTCGGTTCTGATTACCACTTACCCTATGCTGAAGTGAAGACGGTCTCACGAATTATGGAAAATTTATATGATAATGTTGACTGACGGAGCAATAGCCGTGTAGTATCCATATGGTGACTGTGCAGGAGAACCTCCTGCATCCACTGACTGTTGACAGAATGCTCGACAGTTGACCATGAATAACACCCCACCCGCGAGAGCTTTCCTACGTGCAATGTACAACTTTGGGAGAATTCTGCCCGGTCAGGGTCCAACACCTCCACGTAGATCTGCAACTGCACTCTTGTCTTCGTTCTACAGCAGAAGTTGATCCGACATGACTTATGGCATACGCGGGTGGATCTGAGGCTGTATTCCAATTCCAGGGATCGTAGGATGGGCATGCGAAGCATAATGAGCGTTGTGATCTGGCTGCCAAGGTATCTGGCTGCCTGGAATCTCTCTCGCATCCACAAATTCCGGAGCGCTACCACTCAGACTCTGCATCCATTGTCCGGGATAACCATCTGAAGAACCCGGGACGCCAGAGGGCTCCGTATTGTCGCGCATGAAAGTTGCAACGTCAAACTTTGCACGATAGCGAGATATCACATTGTAGTCAGCAATGTCATATAGTCGCTCGATTGTGTCCGGATCGAAATTCAACTCGATTATTTCTGGACTGACCAAGCTTTGAAGATGAACGGCTTCTTGGTCAAACTTTTGCAGCTCTTCAAGCTAAAGGATGATCAACCATCTTGAATTTGGATCGATATAGGAAAGGACCCTACCATGAGTCTTGCATTATTCCAGTATTGAGCATGTCTTCTCAAGAACGCAACGTTCTTGTCCAGAGCTTCTTTCGACTTCAATCTGACATTGAAACCCAAGTCGAATTGGTGGAGGGAATTTATTGTCCCAGCAACTAAGGCGCAGTACCCCAGAAAAGAAGAGCGTAGCCGACAGCCGAGCCGATGTGCATCCTCCAGCAGTAGCGTGAGAGCCTGGGCATGCTCCAGACAGGTATCAAACGCACGGGTAAGGAATATAGGCGGTACCCGGGAGGAATATGGTTGCAATCGACGGCGCAGAAGGAAGTGGTGGTTCAAGATACACTGGGTGAGATGGTATAGCGCATAGTAGAACACGATGTGCTCCGTGGTTTGCCCACCAAAGTCGGCGGAGAAACCACCGTCCATACTGAAAGCTTCTTGGAGAGGTCGGTGTATATCAACCTGATACTCAAAATTGAAGAGACTCGATGCAATGGCTGCATAATCGGAATCACTGTCCCAAGGTGGCCTTTCGGTACGGAAATTAATGTCCTGCATGACGTACTGGCTAGCTCGACTTAAGATAGTGGCAATGAGGATGACGCGAGCGAAGGGAGAGAATTTTGCTCGTCTGTTGGTAACATCAACCCCCGATAAGGCTTGGTCGAGATTTGTGGTCTCCTCGTACAAACCTAGCTGGAATGACAACTCTGCGCACGGAAGGTTGGTTTTGCAGTAATGGTCATGAAATGCTGGTGGCCTTGCTCGGCCGCACGTAGTCAACCCATCAAGCATGTAGATGGACCAAAAGGTACGGCGTTGCTCTTCCTGCTCTTGCAGGTCAAGGAATGAACTAGGCTCGAACATAAACCTCAAGTCTTGTGCGATCCGAGCGGCAGTTCCTATTTTCTTCCATGCACTGCGGCTTTTGGAATCTGTCCAGATTTGTGTTAGTATCCTTTCTAACCATAATACGCACCCCATCTGAGCCATGATGCATACCTGTGAAATCAAATAACGCAAGAAGAGTCGTTGCTTGGACGAAGCTGAGATCCGCGTCTGTATCACTATGTAAGTGTTTCAAAAGCAGATCCCAGGACATTTGGGCACAAAGAGCGCCGAAGTTACTCCTTGAATACCGATCTTCCATGAAACGGGCAGCCGATGCGACAACAGCGTAAAGAACATGGTCGGATAAGTTTCTATCAAGGATTCGCTGTCTGAACCTCGACTCGCAAAAGAAAGAGTACGGCTGGTTATGTGAATGTAAAAAGAAAGCATCAATGGCTTCTTGTATCAGGCTTGGGGACAGAGGGAAAAGCATCTCTGAGCTAAGAATTGTCAACAATGTTACACTGAGACAAGAAGCAAATAGACCAACTCTGCCAATCTTCTAGTTGACTCTGCTCCAGCGGAGAGGCTGGTGCCCACTACCGATGAGCTCGTCGGGACCGACGAGCTGGGTACATGGAAGGTGTCGATGGCTTGGTGATTTTGCTCTTTGGAAGAGGTCCTATTGCACTTGTCAAGATTTCCTTCTTGCGTAGAATGAGGACGGTACAGGATGATTGCCACTTACGTCGTTTGGGGTTTTCCAGGCACCCTCACCATTTCCTCCAGCTGTGCGACTCTGGCGATCAAGCCCCCCTGATAACTCGATTCAGCAGGGGATACAGTCCGATAGACGTACTCACTCACGTACGAGGTGTCCTCCTTGTCATGGTTTACTGCGCGTGATGACAAGCGGCTTTTACCCTGCATATTCTCTGCATACTGGCATAGCTGGTCCAGTCTCACACAGAAACTGCAAGCCGGGAGTTCACCAGGGCATCTTACTTTCTTGCGTCTGGATTCCATCCCGTCAGCTACTTACGACGACAAGGGTCTCCGAGGGGCTTGTCCACCAGGCATAACAGAGTAGTGCAGGAGATGCCGATGGTGGCAGATAGGAAATAGGGCAAAATCGAACCTGCAGTTGAGACAGGCGCGACGAACGCGCTTACTCCTGTGTTGCTCCCCGATGGTATTCTCTGTTGACATGTCTTTGGATCCTTGCGAGGTAGAAGGGTTGCGAAGTAAGTAGGGAATAAAATTGTTGGTTATAGCAACGGTACGGTAGAAAGACAGAAAGTCAGGTCATGGGAATCAGAACCCCGCAAACTCTCGGGTGCGGGGAATGCCAAGATACTGTAGGGACTGAAGTCACAGTAAGTCCGTGCACCTCCATTTCGGCACCCCCCATTTCGGCACCCTCAAAACAAGCGATTCTCTACACCGCTACTCCCACTTTCCTTAT
>NXFV01000768.1:0-171745 GCA_002803225.1 Gamarada debralockiae | reverse complement strand
GACTCAGCAGGCAGCACTATCTGCCTAGAACCAGAGTCACCTGATTACTCATTCCAACAATAGGCAACTCGAGCAGGCCTCGAGGACCTGGATGGAGGTTTCCTTTGGTCATGACGGGGCGGGATTTGATTTAGCGGCATTGAGCTTTGCATTGGACCACGGTTCATGCACGAATTTGGGATTTGGATTGCCAAACACAAAGATCGAATGAATTTCCTTTCCCTCCACACACATCCCCTCAGTAATCTCACCACACACTATGACGACTCATCAGCAGGTAGCTCCACCCCTAAAACCCATCTACAAACCTCCCTCACCGTTTTCTTCGCACCCTCTTCCCGCTGTCCCCTCACAACATCCTCGCTCTCCTCCCATGTAATCCCCGTTACCCTCGCCTCACCCATCACTTTCTCCTCCCCCTTTCCGCCCTCCTTCCTAACACGTATCTCCATCTCAGCAATCAAGCTCCCAGTCCAACTCCTATAGAACCTTACTACCACCTTGCCCCCGGCATCCGGGCCCTCAGCATAAACGAACCACTTATCCTCCATCTCCCTCGGCCTAAACCCCAACACCAATCTCTCTACCTGTTCAGGTTGGAGACGGATGTTCCACCTAGAGGACTGTGGGCATTTGAAAGTTTGGATATTCTTCCAATCAGGCTTCTTAACGCGTTTTGCTGGAGGGGCACCAGGTTGGCCGTACATTGACCAGTGCGCTAGGGAGGAGAGTTGGGTGGGTGTTAGTTTGGTGGCGGGGATTTGGGTGGATGTGGTGGGTTTGGGTTTGGATTTCAGGGGGTGGGTGGTTTGATGGGGATTGTGGGGTAGTGGGGATTTTTTCGGGTTGTGGGAGGGATTTGAGTGGTATGAGGTCTGTGTGGGCTTTGAGGTTTTGGGGGTCTTGGAGGATTCGCTGGAGGATTTCGACTCTTTCGAGGGTATAAGTGATTTGATGCAATTCAGCATTTTGGAAGACTGGAAGCAAAGGGAGGGTTTTTGACGTGGATAGTGAAGAATGGAATTTCCCTGTTTTCATAGAGAGAGAGAGAGGACAAGGAGGTTGCCTGACGTTCGGGCTTGGAGGGGTGAAGGCTGAAGCCCTGTGAGGCTGTGAATCTTTGTGAGTGATTCGAATCGACCAATCAAGGCCAAGCAAAAAAAAAAACTGCCAAACCCGAGGAGGCTGAGGCTGAGCTTTCCGTTGCTGAACCCGCAAGATAGAAATACGGTGCTGAAATCACATCTTCTGATTTTATACCACTAGTCCCTCTAACCAATATGGCACAAGTGATTGTCGAAGAAGTAAGTGCGGAAGAGAAAGCTGTCAAAGAGAGTGCAATTCGATACCCGCCGCTCCTCACTGGAAAGGCATCTATACGGCTTCTGAAGTTGCTACATACGGATAATGGGAACGCAGAAACTCTCTGCTACGAGATTGAGACCTACGATCTGGATCATTGGCCTCCCTATAAAGCCTTATCATGCCTGGGAGAATCCGTTCCCGCCAGGCCAGGTCTTCAACAACAGTAATGTGCCGTATCCTTTAACGAAGAGATGCAAGAGCGAGACCTTGATTGGGAAGAACCAATTATTGTCATGTGCTGCAATGGCTTTCCTGTGAAGATCTTCCAGAACCTTTTCGATGCTCTCTCCAAGCTGTCGGATCTTGGAGAGGGGGATTCCTCTGGATAGATCGCCTCTGCATCCAACAGGAAAACAGATTGGGGAGGTCAAGTCAAGTTGCATTGATGGCGCAAATATACATTAAGGCAAGGACAGTCATAGTATGGCTTGGCCAGGATGGTAGAGACTCTGCAGCTGTGAACTTATACTCAACCTTCGTATTTGCCACTCCTCGGCATATGCTACCTGAATATCTTGTCTCTTTCAGTAGTGTGACACCAGTGAATGCGCCTAAGGCCGTCCGTAATTGGGCGCTTGATTGAAGAGAACTTGCGAGGAGAAAGACGGTTACTTCTCTGCTCATGCACTGAGAAAGACGATGCTCAAACGAAGAACGTACCGTGAAATATTGCCTCGCTTATGCCATGTTCTGTGCGCGGTCGTCTGGAGTTGCGTCGTCAGAGATTCGAGAACTCTGACTACAATGCATACCGCTCTTGAGAGCCAAATTCACCTGCTCTCTTCCGTATTATCTTATCCCATTCCCGAATCATGAAAGCCGACATGAGGAGAAGCCTACAGCACTCGCTTCCCGTTGAATTACAGTAAATTGCTCCTTTATATCGATGTCATCGTGCCAGAGAGAGAGAAACGAATCCGGCAAATACTGCTCATTTGCATTTTTGAAGACGTGAGGACGAGATGGATCTTCTGCGACTAGAGCAGTTCTTTGGAGGGAGGAGCCGAATCTGCGGATGTTATTCGGTATCGAGCCTGAGCAGATAGAGTTCTTACACACACCACACTGGAAGATAGACAGAGTCTGCGGAAAAGGAGACTGAGACGACTTTTTCCTCCAGGAGGGCAACCACGACATGGATAGGCTGAACTTAGAATTCAGGCCTTTAGGGCTTCATCCTGTGCTGGTCTTGCTCCCTCGTTCGATCGTTTGATTAGGCTCTTGTTAGATTCTCCGAAGATGGATGCAGTGATTTCGGAAGAGTTTGTAGAGACATGCGGGGGACGGGGTGAAGGGGCTTGTGGAGTAGTTGTCAAGTTACTTCGTACACCGCTTGAGTTCAGTCTCAAGGCACTACATTGAGATTCTCTTTTTGTTTTGGTCACGATTTCATGCGAGATTATCCCGACTGCTCTATCTAATTTACTCGCCTGTTCAGGTCCAGCGAAGAAGACATGGACCTGGCCCAACTTGGAGCAGTTCCTCAGATTCGCAGGACAAGTCGGAGTTAATTTGTCTGGATTGACATTTGGAGGGCTCGCCCGGATTTCGAATCAGCAGTGGCAGGGTCTCCAGAAGTACGTGGAGATCTCCGCCGCACAGGTAGAACTGTAAGAAAATAAGCGATACTAAGTAACGTTTGTTGATCGCTTACGGCGAGTTCGCAGTGCTGCAGATGATGCGGCGGTAGCTAGATCTGGATACGGTCCGAGGTACCCGAGGTACGCCCTTGTCAATCTCCGAAGAAATTTTATTTCATGCAAGAGTGAATGGCCAATTCGCACATGCTTGTTTAGTTTGTGTCTCCGTTGGTTCGGTTTTCCGCCTCCCCCACCGTCATCCTTGTCAGACGCATGCATAAATATGTGCATTTTTTCATTGCTGGGGCAGGTGGGGAAATAATTGCAGCTCTTTCGATATCTTCCTCCGCCACCCCAGCCGACAGTTGCACACCATTCATTCTCTTTTCTTCAAAATGAAATTCTTTGAACTGGCGATTGCCAGTGCGGCCGTCCAAGTATCGGTTGTTACTGCCGGTGCTCCTTCCTGTCGCTACCTCCCTGGCGACAGCAATTGGCCAACAGCGAAAGAATGGAATGCGCTCAACGCTACTGTTGGTGGCCGCCTGGTTGCTACCACACCACTGGGCTCACCTTGTCATGACCCTACGTACAATGCGACCGAATGTGCGATTCTTCAAAGTCAATGGAATGATCCCCAGCTTCAGTAAGTAACTATGGGCGTTTCTAAACGGGCAAACTAACTTTTCGATAACAGTATGAACTCTTCGTCTTCAGTGATGGCTCCGTTCTTCGCCAACCAAAGCTGTGACCCATACACAGCAGAATCGAGACCATGTACGCTTGGGAACTACGTTGATTATGCGGTGAACGTAACGACTGCAGCGGATATCATCGCTGCTGTCAAATTCACTCAATCTAAGAACATCCGGCTTGTGGTCCGAAATACTGGACACGAGTGAGTCCTGAAGCATCCTCTCAAGAGAGACGAAATACTTATTCGAAACTTAGCTACCTTGGAAAATCAACTGGTGCCGGGGCTTTGGGTGTCTGGACCCATTATCTCAAAGACATTGAGTTCTTGAATTGGTCAGACAAGAACTACAAGGGCAAGGCTATCAAGATAGGTGCCGGTGTTCAAGGTTATGAGGCCATGGCCGCAGCTCAAACTCAAGGCCTGGTTGCAGTTGGAGGGGAATGCCCGACTGTCGGCGTTGCAGGAGGATATACCCAAGGTGGTGGTCATTCTGCTTTAAGCACTTCCTTTGGTCTCGGGGCCGATCAAACCTTGGAATGGGAGGTTGTCACTGCTGCAGGAGATCTCGTCACAGCATCCCGAACTCAGAACGCGGATCTGTACTGGGCACTTAGCGGGGGTGGCGGCGGAACGTATGGCGTTGTCGTCTCTTTGACCGCCAAGGCTCACCCTGATGCCGTAGTCAGTGGTGCATCTTTGATATTCTACTCTTCGACCACGACAGCCGATACCTTTTACGCGGCGGTCGAATCTTTCCATTCCCTTCTTCCAGATATGGTCGATGCAGGAGCAATGGTCGTCTACTATTTCAGCAACGCATTTTTCGAGATCAGTCCTTTAACGGCATACGGCAAAACTGAAGCTGAGGTCAAAGTTATCTTGAACCCTCTGGTTGCTGCCTTGAACTCACTCAACATCACCTATACCCTCACCTACTCCCAGTCCGCTACTTATGTAGATCATTACAACACCTACTTCGGCCCACTTCCGTTTGGAAACATTGAGGTTGGTATCGCTCAGTACGGCGGCAGACTCATTCCCCGCTCCACTGTTTTCAACAACAACGACGCTCTGACAGCTACCGTTCGCAACATCACTGAGAATGGAGTCCTCTTCATCGGTGTTGGAGTGAATGTATCATCACCTGCGATCACCTCGGGAGTCTCAAATGCGGTTCTTCCAGCATGGCGAGACGCACTCGTGCATGTCACTCTCACTACACCATGGAATTTTACGGCTCCATGGTCAGAGATGATTGCACTACAAGACAAGATGACCTATGAGATTGTTCCTCAACTAGAGGCAGTCACTCCGGGCAGCGGGGCATACATGAATGAGGCAGATTTCAGACAGTTAAATTGGCAACAGGACTTTTTCGGGAAGAATTACGATACTCTACTCCGCATTAAAGACAAGTGGGATCCGAACCACTTGTTTTACGCCGTTACTGCTGTTGGGAGTGACAGGTGGACGTTGGCTGCTGACGGGCGAATGTGCAGAGCTTGATAGACTTCAACGCACAAATACAAATCCGATATTTTCGGCGGCGCATGTATGAGCATCGCACGGAAGCACGGGAGGACGGGAGGACTTCGTACCAATTAATTAATTTCGTGACGACATGTACATACACCTCCGATTCTAGAACTTCCCTGCAAATACAGGGTAAGCAGTACCTCCGTACCCTGTATTCAAACCCTGGCTCACAGCCAAGATTGTGCCAACGCCACTTTCAACCTAAAGTCCGGGGCTTCCAGGACGGCAGCAACATTTTGACACTCCGAAAGTGTTCTCCTGCTTTCCCCGGTGCACAGACGTCTTCGTTGGGTATCTGGACGAGGAGGCTGAATACTGCATCACGGTGAAAATATTCTAAGCCTACAAGGTCTTCTTAGGTCCAAAAATCTTCGGTGAAAAGATATATCACAGGTCTTTTCTTAAAGTAAAACTTTCAAGAGGATAGTTCGCAGCGTAAGCAAGGATACGTAGATGTTAGGACGGAGAACTGTCCCGTTTAGCTGTAGTTCGCTTCCGACAGTTTGGGCACTGGTAGGATCATGCTGGTATTCCAGGATTCGTCACGCTGATTGATCAAAACCCCCAACCCTGAACAGTTTCCACCTAATTGATAAGTACCTTGCAGGTTACGGATAAACTCAGGCCGAACGGCTAATGATTCCCAGCCCCACCTTCCACACCAAAATTATGACTTAATGCCTTAACATGGATTTTTCAAGTATCAACTTGCAACAATTCCTACTTCTACTGTGGAAAGACCGCCCTTAAGCCGACGAAAGAGGGAGATAGGGGTTCCTCCGACCCGAAGGGACTCGTGGGGACATCCCTGAAGAGATAGGCATCGGGCACCACAATTTTATAGTTTGGTTGAGATATAAAGTCATGAGGTTTGGTGGGGGGGTTTTTTTTTGGGAAAAGGGGGGGGGGTGGGGCGGGGCGGGGCGGGGAATCATAGCCGTCCACACACGGAATTGCTAGGTCCAGCGTTGACTCCTTCACGGTTTCTTCCTTCAGTCTATTTTTAAGGGTTTCAGGCAACTTACTCGTGCTGCAGAAAGTTAGGGAGACCCACTTAGCCACCTTTTAACTCTGAGTCAGTGACCTATTGGATCAAACCCTTGGCAGCCTCAAAGGTTAGAAGCAATTCGCCTAACTGGACGGTAATATAAACAAAACCATCGCGCCACAACACTTAACCCAGAAATCTGCCTGTTCCGTGCCAAGAGCACTACTATCCTTATTCTAAGTGGGTCTCCCTAACTTTCTGGCGGCACGAGTAGTGTTTGTCAGGATGGCGTCTCAGTGGCCACACCAATGCTGGCATGGGGATCCAAACTGTCAATTGCGGATGTCTTAAACCTTAATTAAAACTCAAGGGGACTTAAGACTTGTCTTTCCTCCATCTATATTCTCAAGGATTTGGAGTATCGCCCCCCGTGTATTCAATTTACACCATGGGATGGACTTACAATACAGCGAACCCGAATGCCGAAACCAACGCGCCCACCATAGCAGCGGTTGGCATCACATTCACGACTATCTCTCTTATCTCAGTTTGTCTTCGACTGTACGTTCGAACATTCGTGGTCAAAGCTGTTGGCATCGGTAGGTTAAATTGTCATTGCCCGCTGATTGAATGTGACTAACCAAGCCTAGATGACTGGACGATTGTCTTCACCTGGGTTAGTTTTAACCCCTTATTTTGAAAACAATTCTGATAGTTCTATTAGCCTTGTGCCTTTGGATTTATGGTTGTTACTCTTCTACGTGAGTTGGGAATATCCGCAATTGGAAGAGCAGGAGCTGACACCGACTTCAGAAACGAAGTGGGGACTTGGACTTCAGCATCTCTCGGATATGCCGGAGGAGAACATCTTCAATTTTGGACTAGTAAGTCGCACTGTACTCTCTAGTCAGTGATTTGAGTACTGAAATCCCTAAGCTTCAATACTGCGGCGCTCCATTGTACGTAGTCCCCCTTGGCTCTCGGGGATAATTATAACGATCGCCTCCTGCAGTTACATTACAAGCATCTTGGGTTTCAAACTTTCTCTCCTATTTTCGTTTCTACGCATTGCAGTTGAGAGGAAGTACAGATACGCCATAATTGGTATTATGGTCGCTTGCACGGCTTTCAACTTGTCCTTCCTGCTCGTACAGCTCAATTTGTGTACTCCTGTAAGTAGTGATTTGTTCCTCCAGCTCCTCATCAACGCCCTCTAATATGCTCTTCAGGTTGCAAAGCAATGGGACCCTAAGATTACCACGGGACATTGTCTCGTTGCAGTTCCCTTCTACACGAGCATGGCCTCCATCACCATTATCTTTGATGTAATTGTGTAAGTCCTCCTTTTGCGTAAGCTGTAAACTTCCGAGCTCGGAGTTACTATCAATTCATTCTCCAGCATGTTTACGCCCTTCCCTATGCTTCTCAAGTCGCGCATCCCATCGAAAAAGAAACTCATCCTCCTCGGCATATTCTCGCTCGGAACCTTCATCACCGCAATACAAATTATCCGAATCCTCACTATCAAGTCTCTCGCGAACTACATTGATAGCTCCCAACTCATAATGTGGTCCATGGTCGAGAACAACCTCGGAATAATCGTCGCTTGCATCCCACCATTAGGACCACTTGTGCGTTCATTTCGCGAGAAAAGTTCCAATGCTTCGAGAACGCCTGACCCAGGTCGTGTCGCAGGTTATAACCTACAGAGCATAAAGGCTAACAAAAATGGCCTGATGGAATTGGGCAGAGGGAATGATGGATCTTACCATGAGACTCGGGATGATTATGGCAATGCTGTTATTGGTGGTGGAAAGGCGGAGAATAGCAGCGAGGAATTTATCCTGGATTCAAACATCCGGAAGACGACAGAGGTAATTGTCAGTCATGAAGCTTTGGAATATCGGAGATAGGATGGTACAGTTAGTCAAGTCCGTCAGTGCTGGAGGGTGAAAGTGCGGGCAGATAAACGGTGAATGAAAGGGAGCGTTTGACCATAAGAACGGAGTACACAGTTGGACCAATGACAAATTTGGGATAACTATTTTAAGTAAGAACAAATCCCATATCTGGGGAAGTACTAATTGAATAGATCTACCCAGAAAACTGAACGCTTTTCTCCCTCTATTTACTTTCGCCCTTTGTCTCGTTACGTACCAGTAGTCCAGGGCGATTTGTCCCTGTGAGCCCCTGAAAGCTTAGCGACGACGCTAGCGCATTCGACTTTCAGATTATAGTAGTAGTGGCAACTTTATCCTCGATGTCTTTGATTTTATCGCCTGCTACGGAAGCTTTGAGTCTTCTTGCAATATGGTCACGTGATAGACGAAAAGGGTAGGAGAATGTGATTGGATTGTAAGGACTGTAAAGATACTGAAGATACTGAAGATGCTAGAGATTCTAATGAACAAACCAAGTGCAGCAGTCTGTACTTATAGACAGGAATCCTCCCTACGACTTATAGAACGCGTCACACTGTCACACCAGGTGATGGCATGTGACGCTGTGCGTCTCACCAGGGCAGCACTATCTGCCCAGAACCAGGGTACTGATTACCCTTTCCAACAAGTCTTTCTGCTCTCCAATGTCAGCACTGCTCTACCTATTATGATCTAGGGATGCTCTTTTATCAGCCTAGAGTTTAATTGACATACCATCTTAGAAGAAGTTAAAAGCATAGAGGTTCAAGAGGCAGCAGCAAAGTTGAATAGGAAAGGGTGATGGACTAGTTGGAGTTTTTTTTACATATATATGCACTGGTCTGCCAGCCAATTCTCAAGTAGGAGCAGAAAGTAACTATAATCGTGCCCTAGCACGATGGGATTAGCAAGGTCTATATCTTGATATCCTATATCGAATTTGCTTCTAACGCTAGTCATTTTGCTCAATAGGTATGAACTTGAACATCCTGGTGTAACTCTAAACGATATAGAGACGGCAAAATATTGGGCTAGATATGGTATCGTAGGGACTTATGCCGATAAAACGCCAGGATTAGGCTCTGTTGTCCGCTCCTGGAAGGACCTTACTGCTGGTTGGCAGTGAGCAAAACGCTAGCCAGAGATAAAGCCGAAGGTAGTTAATACTACCTCAAACGTAAGTCCTATTCTTAGTTTCCTGAGACGCCATAACACAGTCACTAATATAGTATGGTATATAAAAGGCCCTCTGCGAGAGGAAATCGGCTTGTGTCTTAGGAAGCGAGAGTGGAAGTATGGCACGATGATGCACCTACTATCTTATTTTGCCTTATCCCCGTAATCTAGCTGGTAGCTCGAGTCCGGCTATTCCATATTGCCAACCTTACTTCAGAATGACAATGTGGCTAACCCCGCTAGGGAGGATATCTGAGACCTCATTCTAGCGACAGAGAGTAGAAGGGTTGATTAATTTCGGCGAAAATGGAGTGATAGTTATATTTCTTAACTTCCAATTCACGTTCGATAATATACAACCATTTCTTTCAGTCATTGCAAAATCTAAACATGCCGTCGGGCTGCGCCAAGCTTGATTGGGCTACGTCAGACACGAGGCTAAGCTTCGAGAGCAAGGCGGCAAATAAATTTCTGTGTGATGCGGCTATGGAAATTAAGCTGAGTTCAATTACTCTTGGATTAAAGATGCGATGGAACTTCGAATATCGCGAAGCGGCCTTGGGTTAGTCCTGTTTCCGGATTTCTTTCTCTTGCACTACACTGTTGCTCGATCTTCACTCGCCAAGGGATGCTCTATTTTGAAAGGTGCTCTGAGGTAGATGTGGTAGTTCTTCGCACGTTTTTGAGTCGCCTACCACTGGAGGAGCTGCGATGATGGATTTTACCTTCAGATATAGTATTGTAAAGAATGTAATCAAAAGACCAATTCTCGTACGTACAGTAGGTTGTAAACCGGCTTCACCCTTCAGAACATTCTTCAACTTTCACGCAGCCGCCAATTGGGGTGTAGATGTTAAGACTTGACTTTCTCTAATTATACAAATTCCATTTCCCGTAGGCCTATTGCCATTCTTCACCTCCGTCATGTCATAAATGTACTAGTCACCTATGAGTATCCACTGAGGTTTCCGTGACCTGACCACGAAAGGGCACTTGCCACCCTTGAGCAATGTGATCTTATCTCCAAACTGAGTGTTGTGAGGCACGGGTGCCCGTCGTCCTCTCTCGGTCCTTGCCAGTGCGTCGTCCAGAACTGCTGACAACACCAGATCAAAGGTTTCGGCTTCACCGGCGCAAATATAGAGAGTGCAGACATATAAAGTCCATACGCGAATAATGGAGGGAAAATAGAAAAAAGGATTGGGACATAATCCCTCAATCGAACGGGGATCAAGTGCAGCAGCCAAATTATAATTCCACTCAGATGGAACATGCCTCGATGGTGGTTGTAACTTAGTCCAAGAAAAGAAAGATAGACAGTGGGGAACAGGCGTGTAATACCTAAAATCGTCACGAGCTTGAGCAGTAATCGCAGACTATTTTTTGGAAATTCTGAAACTCGACGGCCATTTCTCGAGTTACGTCGTGACTAAAATAACCCTTGACGCTATCTTGAATATACTCGTGACCTCGACGACCCTTCATCATTGTGATGAAGAGAACCCCCAAAGGGTCTCCCTCTTCGCCCAGCCATGTCCCGGGAGACTGGGCAAGGCGAGCCGATGTTAGAAGAACATCAAGAGCCGCGCCCTTTCTATAGGAGTTCCATGGGACCATGAGGAATCGCGATGGACGGGGTGGTGAGAGCCTTCCACATGAAGGGAATCCAATGTCGATTGACGAACTCCTCCCAAGAAAAAGAAGGGCCGGGTCCGAACACACCCTTGTGGTTCACGACCTGAAGAGGTTGATGATGCAATTCCATGGCCTGTGCGAGTTGGCTGATTTCGGCCGCGATCATTCCATGAAGGCATAGTACCGCCCCAGCCAGGCCATCCCTTAGTCTGGGCGTCGGACATTCTGAGTTACCGGAGGCTCGGTACCCTTGGTAAATACCCTTTTTCGTGATACTGAGTCTGTGATACAGATTGGTTTCTGACAAGCCTAAACGAGGGGAAGGAAGATGTGACGAGTCGTAGCTCCAATCCGGAACCCGGGAAGGGAGGAGCAGTTGCCTGCGTACGAAGTTCGGAGGGTTGCAATCCATCAGAAGACTGAGATCCCGGTTTTCTGCAGGAGAGCAAACATAACTCGCGTGTAGCACTCGGAAGTCGATATATTGTACTCGATTTTGACAAGGTCACGGTCATGGTTTGGAGCCAGGCCCAGCAGGCCGTAGCTTTTACCTACTTTCGTCTTTGCTTGCGACCAACGAAACTGGGAGAGAAGGTCGGCCAACTGGGGACGGGAAGCCTTCTCTTCTTCGTGATACAGCCTTCTGAGCTCCAGGAGGGTACGAATATTTGAGTCCAGGCCCCGCACAATCGATGACATGCAACGCTCCATCATCACTAAGACGAGCTTGAAAATCGTCCCATGAGACTGACTGCCGGCCCGCATGAAGTCGCACTGCTTCCGCCACACACGTCTCCTGGATTATCCGGAGACGAGATAATATGGTTGCCACGGGATATCCATGAGAGCATCGGACTCGGCGCCTGTAAACGGTCGAGAGCGCAACGCCATGTCGACGGATTTGTTAGCAATCCGGCCGGAATCTTTCGTACCCAATGATGCCGGCAAATAAATGTAAAAACGCATTCGAGCCGCATATTGCTCACAGGCAGAAAAGGTAAGGTGAGTGTTTTATAGAGAGTCGGTGGACCGAGCCAGATCAAGGACTCCTCGGCTCGAGAAAGATGTTCCGCATGATGCTGACTTGATGTCCTTTCTCCGCCTCGTCCTGTTGATTGATGCAAACAGCATCGATGCAAAGCAGTTGACCTGAATATTCAAACTGAAGATGCTCTAGCGCTGAGTGGAGATTCCTGGTGATGTCGAGGTCAACAGCGTTGCATCGCAGGGGCAGCGTATGGTCGGGAGCACCCCAACAATATGAGATCGCCCTGTACTTGGGGCATTCTTGCAGAGAGAAGATTTGGAGCTCATTGATGGCATGACGATCGGTGCCTTTCAGCCTCAAGGGACGAATAGACGGCCCCGACTCCTTGGGCGACAGAAGGAGCAGGCCTTGGTAAAGGAGATGCATGCATGCATGCGATGGGCTCCCGGCGATCAGCGCGGGCGGGTAGCTCTATCGCGTCAAGAGACCTTGGGGTTTGGCAGTTGTGAGAAGATCGAAGAGTGTTCGCAAAGGGAATCCGGTTTTCCAATATACTGTATTTGTATCTTGTGTAAAGGACAATGATTGAGTACCCCACGCTTAACCATGTTTTGTTAGATTGAGCCGAGGACCCTGGTTCCAGCAGCTGGCTCAGGCTCTGCTCAGGTTTGCTTACCATCGGCTCAGGTTTAAAGCGGCCGCTACTCACGTCCAGAGACTAAGACGGAACCGCACGAGAAAAAATTAACCTAGAGTTTGGGGGTATTATCAACAAACTCGTTCTCTCTTGTGCTTCGCATTGGGTTAGTAAGCTTGCTTAGGAGCCTCGACTCACCCTCGGCTCAGTCAACTCACCTGAGCACCCTGAGCAAGAAATATCAAATCGTTACGCGTTGAAGAAGGCCTGGAGGTGCGAAACATGGCTTCGATATCGTCTGCGGAGATGCCATGGTCGACTATGGAGCACAATCCGACGTTCTCTGCAGCGAAAACAAGTTGCAAGGTGATTTCATCAATGCGTTCCTCATAGTTTGCGAGAGAGATCTATTGTCTATTGTTGCTATTAGGACGAGATTAGGCATGACTAAGCGAGGAACTGACCTTGAGGATATCGCGATCGACGTATTTTGTTTTTCCTTCCATTGTCCGCGTCGAGTGAGAGGTGAAGAACTTGATCAAAGTTGAATGTTTTCGCAGCCTTATTAGGAAAAAGGGAATCTAGTGATACTCCTTTATCACGCCGCATATTCCCCAAGCGGAGGCGGAGTTCCGTTTGCAATCGGCCGAGATCTGTTCGGTTGAGGATGTTCCATCGCTTTGGAGGTCGTCAACATACGGTATTGCTGTCTCAACAGAAACGGCATTGCCGGCAGTTCTGCTTTAGCCTCTGCCCTTGAAGAACGTTCTCATCGTTGACGATACGGATGCTTTCACTGAAACGTACACATAGCCGTCCCTAAGTCAGTACGCCGAACATTGTGCGCAAGAGGTGGGGTTGATACTCGCTCAGTGATTGCTGTGTTTTGGCATATACTTAGACCATCAGGATTGAAAAGTCCCAACTCTGCCATACTGTAACGTTACTGCCTAATTTGACGGCTGCATTGATCCGTATATATTTCAGTGGTCACTCTGTAGCTTTTCGAACTCTGTAAAAGGAAATGCATCCGCCAATATATCGTGAGGCTTGAGCAGCTGAACAAGCCACAGCCCAACGGCCGAAATCCTTATTGGTCTGGCGTGACCGGGACATTTTACCGGATGCTGGGGTAAGCTTAAATTGCAACCCTACCCTTCCGAAAAGAAAGACGAGCATCTGGGTCTTGTTTTGGAACACCCGCACATTTGGACCTTGATGATTTGGAAATGTCTGTACTTCGTACTTATATCCCCAGTAGGATTCTTCGCAGGCGCATACTCAAGCCTCGAAGCCATACCCGTGCGGTTTGTCTTACTTGATACTGTACTCCATGATGGTTGGGAATAGGTACATTTTTGATTCCATTGTTTTTGTTGTGCTCTCGTCTTCGATCGCTTCGGGTACGACATGCTATTGGCGTGATGGGAATGCTACACTTGAAGGCTATACGCCGTGCAACTCAAACGGTGCCAGTGCATGCTGTCTCCTAGGTGGAGGCGACACCTGCACATCCCTGGGTCTTTGCAACTTTACTGGAACTTTCCAAGTCGAGGCTTGCACAGATCCAACGTGGAAGTCTCCTGCTTGCTCGCCGCTGTGTCCACGTTTGTTTACCTTCTGATTATTCCAGAGTGAAACTGCTAACCTCCGGCAGAGCAAACAGGAGGACTAGGTGCAGTGACTCAATGCAGCGATGGTAGCTTTTGCTGCCAAACCGACGAGTCTTGCTGCTCAAAACACCAAGGATTCTGGGCAAACGGGAGCGCGGTATCCACAGGCTCAGGTAGCTCGTCAAGCAACCAGACGTTCGTACCAAGCGATTTCCATCTTATCGGCGCGCCAACATCATGGCATTTCATCGTTGAGAACGCATGGCTGTCTACAGCTATTATTGCAGCCATTGGGTGGATTCACACGTGGATCATCAACATGTTACTTGCAAAGGACAAAGGCCTGGATCCTAAACATGTTGCTGATAGCCGTTACGCCGGTAAGCGGAGCTTGTCCCGATATTGAAATTTGTTTGAATAGAGAGACTGACATGAGGAACTTCCGAACAGGCTTAGCAAAACGAACCACCATCACGGCGTTCCTAGCAGACCCATACACTTCGGATCACAAACACGTCATTGGATACCTCTCAGGAGACCCAGGCATCTCGTCGCATTTTAAGGATCTAAGTAACTGTAATGCCGGAGTATTTGGCTATATAATGTGGTTCATCCAGTTCATCTCGGCCTGGTACGCTGTCTTCATCGCAAGCTTCGTCTGGAGTAAGGACAACATAGTTAAATTCCAGAGCGCATGGCTTCAATTCCCACTGCTACTTGGTGTTCTCAACATTAATCGTAATACTTACGCGATTGCTGTTGCAGGATGCTTCGCTCCTGGCAAAGGACGGACGAAACGGATCGCCCTCATCGCTACGACGATTTTGGCTCTAGTAGTTGATGCCGTGTTCATTGCGAGGGCCTTCCTTATGGCATACCACATCAATGTCACTGCACCTGCTGCGCCTTCGAAATGGACTGGAATTTTAGCTTGGGCGTTGCCGGCTGTAGAGGCTGAGATTTTCTTCACGGGTAAGAATTTTTCATTCCTCGGGGACCGATTACGTATGTTGATGACTTGACATAGGGATTGTGTTTGGCTACTTCAACGTCGCGATGATGAAGTTTGAATGGTTCATCTTTTGGATCCCGAATTTCTGGCTCTTTGTCGGCCCATTGTGGATTATTGGTTGTTCGATTGCTTCACATTTCAATAAGGCATGGTTAGGGATAATTTAGTGTTCCTACATATTCCAGGGCAGTTTTCATGGAGTGGCTTTGATGTTTGCAAAATTCATTCAGCTTGTTTGAAACTTTTTCTAGCTGTGTTTCTCTAAGAGAAGGATTGCATCACTTCAGCATCTCAATTCATCATCCGGCGGGTATAACGTCTCTTGAACCTGACCTCCACGTAGAATAATGAGGCGACAATTGCTCCTTTAAAATCATCAAATGTCGAACTTTCCCTTCCTGGTTCGACGCATCTGCAAATCCATTGTCAAAACCAGACCGGTATTTGAATTGACGGATTGTTTCAGAAGCATAGTGGAAAATATCTCGACTGAAGTCAAAATAAACTGGATGGCCTATTCTCAATGCAAATGCGGGTTTGTAGGTACAGAGTGTCACCTCTCTGGCTTCCCGATCGGTATGTAGAATTGAAAGATTGCAAGATACTGAATCGACCATATCTTCTGTTGCTGGGTTCTGAGCCCTATGGTGGTAGATCTTGACGACTCTCGGTCCAGGGATAGCGAGCTTCCAGACTATCATTCTAAGTTCCGTGGGAAGCTTAGGAAAGAGGGTAAAGGTGAGCGGCGCTAGTGTAGGAAAGGGGTCCATGGTCATAGTTGATGTAGAGGGACTTGTGTCGACGCCTGTAATCATGTTTGAGGGTCGATTCTCGGCCTGGTGTGTTGGAGGTGGGTTATTCGTTGCTGGTTGGAAGTCGCTGAAACACCTTATTCGAGGTAAAATACCTCCAGATGGTTAGGCTACCCGCTAGGGTTTTATTTCTGGCAGGTGTGAGTGAATACGACGTTTAAACTTTCCGAAGTCAACAGCCTTCCGCAATTAGTCAATAAAACCTCACATCCAATTGGGTTATATCACTTCAACTTCTTTTATCAACTTGAAGAGGCTTTCAAGTTCGATGTTATTCAGAAAACAAAGGAATTCAGGGATTGTTTTAACATAGCTTCAAGTCTTTAGAAGAACGTGTTATATTTACGTTTGTTTGGCGCTAGTGCCTCTGGACACTTGCTAATATTTTGCCTTCAGAACTCTATATACCTAGAATAATATCTAAAGATTGGGTTTTCTCATCTATAAGTATCTGCGCATGAGAATGTCGTCGAGGGAGCACCGCTTAACTTAAAGATCAACGCCAAAAATACCCTGTGGCAATTAGCATGAATCCGCCCTATTAAGATTGGAAGAATGCGTACCATAAGAGATTGCAATCCCTCTGACGAAATCCCACCCGTCCCCTTCGCAAATCCCCCTCCTGCTAGCTTAAGCTTGTGCGTTTGTCTCGAAAGAACGTTACTCTGTAAGACCCACGAATCAGTCTCAAGAAACCTGACATAGAATTATATATGAGGAGTAGGGTAAAGCATACGTCTTCCACAGTATTCTTCATAATATACCGCACAATGGTCACCTGATCCTTCTGTCCTAGCCTTAGTGCTCGCCCGATGGCTTGGAGTTCGATGGAGGGGTTCCATTGTGGTTCAAGAAGGTAGATTCGGGATGCTACTGCGAGGTTGAGACTTTTGATTTCAATCGAGTTAGTCAAATAGAATCGAGGGAACAGTAGACTAACCCAACTGCTCCAGTGCCTAATGTCATTAGGAGGATGTTCGTGCCCATAGAGGACCGAAACTTGGTGAGAACTTTTCTGCGCTCCAAAAGGGAAAGGGAGCCATCGATGCAGTAGAATGGTATGCGGCGGCTGGTGAGGAGTTGGGCGATGAGTGTGAGGGTTTTCTTCCAGGAGGAGAAAGCGATACTGATGGATTGTTAATGTTCAGAGGACGAATAAGAACAGAAAGGAGGTGGAAGGGTGTGAGGATGTTAATAGATACCTTTTGTGTGCTGTTTGTTTTTGGATGTCATCTAGGAACGCTAAAAGTTTGGAAGGGTACTTGTTCTCAGGTCGTGGTACGATACTGTTATTCGCTTGAAGCGGCTTGAGTTGGCCTGGATTACCAATAGGAGTCGTGGATGACGGAACTGGTGTGTTAGAACCTGAATTCTGGGAGGATGACGGCTTTGAGTTGTTCGATGTACAAGGACATATTTGCTTGTTAGCCCGGTGCTGTGGTAGACAACCTCGACATACAATATGGACACAATTCGCCATCCATATTCCGCCATCCGTATCCCGTGCATTATTGATTGTATAGATAGGTCCAGTGCAGTAAATACAAGTGGCCTGATTGTTTTGCTGAAGATAACTCAGAGCTTCATCTGCGTCGGAGGGAAGTCCAGTAGGCCCTGTTTGAATGGTACGATTGGAACTACCGTTGTTGCAGAATAGCCGAAGCTTGAGTAGTGACTCCAAAACTGTTGAGTTGAGTCTTGATTTCCTGTGTCCACTGACAGCCATATCTATTGCTTTCCTGCACTCGTGAAGCATATCATCGTATTCGGCTTGTTCAGAAGGCGCCAGGCATAACTTGCGGATCTGGGGAACAGGCTCTGGCAAGTTCAGTAGTATTCTCGTCCGACGAAGACAGATGGTTCCAAGAAGCATTCTTAGACTTGAGAAACGGTCTCTTGAGTTCGAAGTGGACTGATTTGTTATGTATTTCCGAAACGTGGGTGCGTTTTCCAGAATTGGAACTTTGAGAAATGCTACCAGTGCACCTAGGTCTTCGAGGGTATTTTGAATGGGTGTACCGGTAAGGCACCAGCGATGTACTGCGGCGAGGCTTACAACTGCTTGGAATTGTTTCGTGGACTTATTCCTGATATCATGACCTGAATATCTTGTTAACATCGACGTGAAAATTGAGTAAATACTTCATGTAATTCTTACTCTCATCCAAAATAATTCTGAACCACTTCACTTTGGCCAGAATGCTTCCTCCACGGCAGAACTCTGCTGCAACTGTGGCGTAAGTTGTGAACACTATGTCGCTTGTTAGAAGTTTGTCGGCATCTGTTTCTCTTCCCTGGCCGTGATGCTTATGAAAGCTCAGATCTCCAGGGTGGGTGTGCCTTGAGTGAATGTCAGACTGGGTAAAGTTCACTCCATTAGGATCGAAAGGGGGGGCTTACTTGCGTATTTCGTCAATCCAACTGTCCAACAATACTAAAAGGATGTTAAAATTGCCATAAGGTATGATTGCATAAGAAAACTGTACCGCCTGACATTTGCGGTGAAGATTTGATACTTACAAGAAGATGGGGCAACAATCAATGTGGCCTTTGAAGCAACTGTGGGCAGCGGATTCTCAAGTGATTTCTGATTCTCGGTGCGAACGAAGTCCTCCCCACGATCAATAGAGCCAGCTATGGTTGCTAGCATAACTAACGTCTTGCCAAGTCCCATATCGTCAGCTAGAATGCCGCCCTTTGCTTCATCCTGCTGGGAGCGCTTCGCCCCACTAAGGACATGCTGGTAGCTGCAACGCGGAGCTGTCAGCAAATAATGCGGTATTTCAGTGTTCGACGTTAACCTACAATGGTTCATCTGAGTCGCTGTCATTGTATCGCCAAAGACTTAATTCGGCAGGTAATTGGCCTGTTTCTCGTCGGAATATAAAATCAATTGCTTCCTTTTGATGTCTAATTGGGTAGAATTAGCTTGATTTATAGCTAAGAAGCAAGTCCAGAAGTCCACTCACGGCAACAGAGGTCTCCTAATCCGCGCGTCCGCAACCTTTTCGGTCAAAAAGTTATGATGTGAAAGGGAGTCAAGTATGGAGGCAACTTCGACTGAAGGGTCGCTTCGCTCATCTGGTGTGGCATTTGGAATTGGAGCCGAAGTCGTGTCTTTGATGGTCAGTATTGGCGTGTCAAGGGAGTTTGCATCCGAAAATCCTGGTACTCGAAAATAATGGGGATTGTAGTATGCAGTTTCATCGAGTCCATAGCGAGGCTGTTGCAAGAATGTGCCTGACGTTGAAAGGACTTCTCCTACTTCATTCGCAACTTCCCGAGCTCCATATATATTGATCTCTCCCGTCAAAATTGTGGAATCTTTGCTCTTCTGCCACGACTTGAGTGCATTGGTCCATTCTTTGCTCTGCACATAAGCTTGAATGTGTAGTTGTCGACCGTTGAGCACTGCTTGGAGGTCACTGCAGGTCTTCTTGTTTAGAATTGCAAATTTGTTCCCACAGTGCTCTAAGGAATAGTAGTTCCCATCGGGAACGACTTGGAATTGCCGGAACGAAGCAGTTCCCTGGGTGGACGAATAGCCTCCTTGAGGCATGTTTGTACTTTTTATTCGAGCTTTCACATCGATGATCTTTAGTACTGTCAGCCAAAACTCCGCAAGGTTAAGTGACGACACATGTACACTGCCAAAACATATCTCTCTAGACTTGTTTAATGGTAACTCTGCCTCTATATGCTCTGGGTTGAGGGGCGGAAAAGGAAGAGCCGATGGAATCACGTGACTATACGGAGCCTGACTGAAGGTGTTCTCTTGCTGACTGAAATAGTCCAGGCCAGCATAATTGTTGCCATTGTTGAGGTAGCCCTGGTCCCATATTGGACCACTATCCCATCGGGGTGGGAATGGTCCGGTTACTGGCTGGGGCTCGAGGTTGTATTCAGTCGGCTCAAAAGGCCAAGGCCGTTTCAAGGACGCATTGTTGTAGCCGCTTCCAAGTCCTTCCATTAAAGGCGTTGGATAATGAAATTTGCATTGTTGGAGGTGTGCCAGACGATGGTAACCTCAAGGCTTGAGTATGAAAGAAGGTAAGAAGTTTCGCTCACAAACATTTGCGACCTGAGGCTGCCCGCTGGGTTTTCTTGTGGCTGTGCGGTGGCGGGGGCTGAGCAGACGCGAACATGAACCTCATGAAGAGCCACATTTGTGCATGTTTTCTTTATATTTTCCCGCCTCGATCTCCTCAATTCTCTTCAGCCATTATCAAGACTTAGGATAATGGCCAGCAATCCGGGCCATTTAAGTGGTAGCTATGGCGGGGCTGGCTCTCACGATCCAGCAAACACGAACGCGACAGCGTTTGAACGAGTGCTTGATCATTTCAAAAAGGACTTGAAGAAAAAAGATAAAGATAACTTCCAGATGACGTCTCTTGAAACGCTCACCCAAGCGATCGGAGAGATACAAAAGAAACAACAGACCGAGCGGCGGATGCAGAATATGACGCGCCTCAAACGGTTCATAGAGGCCATGGACGAGTATGGAAAAGTGATTGAAGTTTTCTGTAACAGTTCCCAATTGGTACCCTTTATTTGGGTGAGTCTCGATTATTCATGAATATCAATGGTGGGGAATACAACTGCTCAACTGCTGTCCACTTTGATTTCATTGTTGGTCCTCGTCTTCCATGGAAATCGTCTGCCAGAGCTGGAGTTATGAAACATTTTTTTCCCCCACTCCAACTGTGCCGGGAATTGAGTAGTAGGGCTTACATTGTTACAGGGTCCAATGAAGTTCTTGCTGCAGGTATGTCTTGATAACCAGAGAAGATACCTATCGTAATTTAGTATTTGCTCACGGTCGAAGGTGACAAGCGCATTCTCCGAGGCATTCAGCGAACTTCTTGATGCTTACCAACGGATTGGCGAAAACCTTCCACTTCTCCTACAATACCAAACGCTGTTCCAAAAGGATCCAAGAATTGGCAAGACTTTAGTGCTCATGTATGAAGATATATTGGAGTTTCACCGCAGAGCGTTAAGTTATTTCCAACAGCCAAGTATGTCAGTGGAGACCCCATTGATGCCGAAAACGCTCTTGCTAATAATAGTAGTGTGGAGAAAACTATATCATGCTACTTGGAAAACATTCAAGGCTCGCTTTTCAGGTCTAATCGAAAGCATGTCTCAACACCGTTCATTGATTGAGAGGCAAGCAAATTTATCAGAGATCGAGGAGGCCCGAAAGGGACGGGAAGAGAGTGACGCAAAGTTCAAGACGATCATTGAGGGTGAGGATCATCGCCGCCGTCAGGCCGTTTACAATTGGTTTCGTGCCGCAAGTGTTGAAAGCGATCAGCATTACTTCTCCGGAATACGAGCGGAATATCCCAACACAGGGCGATGGCTGCTAGCACATGAAAACTTCAAGCTTTGGTTTGACCCGCAATTCCCTTCCATTCCCCCGCTGCTATGGCTTAACGGCATACCAGGTGCTGGTAAATTTTCTCGTCATGTACATAAAATATGACGGCTGAGCGTTCTGTAGGAAAAACTATCCTTAGCTCTCTTGTCATCGAAGAAGCGCAGAACCTAAATCCTCGCCCGACAGTGTTGTTCTTCTACTGTAAGAATGGGGACATTCAGCGCGATAACTTTATCTCCATTGCTCGTGGTCTTCTGTCACAGCTTCTCAAACAGCACAAGGACTTGCTCCCATACTTTTATGAAGAGGCCTCAGATAGTGCCGAGGCCGTCCTCACATCACCAGCCGTGGCGAGGGAGCTTTTGGACATAGGCATCAGAAATTGTAAGAGTGTATACATTATTCTTGATGGTCTAGATGAGTGTTCGAGAGAGGAACGAAAATCTATCACTTCCTGGTTCAGGAACCTCATAGAAGAACTGCCACCGATGAATGCAGAAGCAATTCGGTGTCTATTTGTCAGCCAAGATGATGGACCTGCTCGAAAGGACTTTGCTGGTCTATCTACTATTACTATTAGCAGCCAGGACAACAAGGTTGACATCGAAGAGTATAGCTCCGTCTGGGCGGGCAGAATCAAAGAAAAGTTTGGTGTTTCAGATCAGATGAGGAACAATATTGTCATCTATATCATGAATATTGCAGAAGGTATTGCATCCACCACGGACGACTGTTGACTGTAACCGCTAATTGTATCCACTTAGGAATGTTTCTGCTAGCAAAATTGATATGTAACAACCTTCTCCATCAAACATCGATCGAGGGCCTGGAGGAAGAACTAGCACCTGATAAGTTTCCGAAAGAAGTTAACGAAGCGTAAGGTAGTAAGAAAATCAGAGCTTTTCACGCTAATGGCATTGCAGGTATTCTCGGATCATCGCTAGTATCTTCAAGCATGCCTCTGTCGCAGAAAAGAAGGATACCTTGATGTTGCTCAACTGGTTAGTTTGTGCGAAACGTCCGCTCAAATGGCACGAGATTCAAGGTGCAAAATCCATCAGCCTGGACAAGCAAACCATAGAATGGGAGCGCCGACGATTCCGAGTTGACTCGAAAGACTTGTGCGGCTCTCTAGTGGAGGTGAGGCCTGATCAGACCGTGGAACTCGTCCATTTGACTGCAAAGTTGTGAGCGCTTCCTGTGCAGTAAAAAGACTTTCCTAACACTGTTTATCATGGCAGTTTTTTGGTTGAAGAAAAACACGTTACAGTATCCACTGAGGAGATCAAACTAGCAAGTCTATGCATCGACTATTTGAATCTACCTGGTTTTTATGCTCAAAATATCGATGATCTAATTTTCAAGGGATATTACGCATTCATGGACTACGCGATGGCCTTCTGGGTTCGCCATCTGGAAGCTGGAGTTACAGGAATTGAAGAAGAGGAAGACGGATTCGCGGAAGACGAATTAATGAAAGTCTTCTCGGAGTCTCTAGAATGTTTCCTGGATAGACATTGGGTATCACCAACAGCATCTCTCCTCGTCTCGAAGAGGAACAGCGATAGATTGCAGCGCTTTAGAGATGCCCCATTTTACGATACTCTCGAACAAACGGTAGTGTCGACAAGAAAGCAATTGACGTTCTACGGCAAGATGAAGAAGGAAGAGATAGCGCTGGACCTTGGCGACGTCCTGCAAAAGGTCCGGGCTACTCTCGAGGCAGTCTTATCACAACCAATGGAGAGTACTGTGCGAGACCGTCTCCAGGAGATGTACGGCACAAACCTTTACAAATGTTCGAGATTCAGCTGCAATTACTTTTCGAATGGCTTTTCGACCAGCGAGCAGCGAGACCAGCACATGGAGAAGCACGATCGGCCATTTCGGTGCACAGTTGAAGGTTGTCCGACTGTTGTCTTCGGACTGACAACCGCAAAAGAGCTTGAGAAGCATATGAAAGAGACGCATGGCACCCGCGCAGACGAGGAGCATGAATTTCCGGCGGAAAATGATCTGGCTCCTCCAAACGAGGTTGAAAGACCGGTGCAAGCACCAGCAGTACCGAAAACACGAGAGAGGAAGGTTTTTAATTGCAGGTTTTGCTCGAAAGTTTTCTCGCGGAATTACAACCTCAAATCGCATCTCGCCACTCACAACACTGAACGGCCTTATGAATGCAACTTTTGCGAGAAAAGTTTTGCGAGACTGAACGACTGCAATCGCCATGAGAACTCTCACACCGAACAGAGATTTATCTGCAAAGGCGTATTACGAGACGGTCGTCCTTGGGGGTGTGGCAAGGAATTTACTCGTGGTGACAGTCTGGGGAATCACTATAAGTCCAAAATTGGCCAGCAGTGTATACTTCCTTGTCTTCAAGAGAGAGAAACTGGAACAAAGTAATGCTGGGGCTGGTAGTTCAAAGTCACAGATTGAGAAAGGTGTGGTCAACGATATCGCGTAGACAGAACAGATGGCCTGGCCCAGCATTATCACCTTCAGTATAATTATTCCCTCTACGGTACTGTTCTTATGCCGAGCAAGGAGTCAAAAAACATGCTACTTCATTTGTCAAATAGATATATAGCCAACGGCCAAATAACATGGGTCTGATCAGGACTGAAAGCTTCTTGAAATAATTTGAGAGATACTACTGTTGGAATGAGTAATTAGTGACTCTGGTTCTAGGCAGATAGTCAGTATTTCTGGTGTTGTCTGCTGAGTCACATGGTGTCACATGTGTCATAGGTTCACTTGATTAGTGTGACGTGTCCTAAGAGCCATAGGGGGATTTCTATCTATAAGTACAGACTACTGTACTTGGTTTGTTCATTAGTATCTCCAGTATCTTCGCAGCCTTAATAATCCAACCACATTTCTCCTTACTTCTCATCTGTCACGTGACCATATTGCAAGAACTACTTCGCATTTTCCAGATTACCATATGCCGTTGGGAGTTCTCCTTTGCGATAGAGGAACTCCATTGAAGTTGATATTTAATCCCTGATAACGGCTCAGCACCCAAGATCAAGCAAGGATGGATATCATAAACCTAAAGTCTGGTGGGCGGAGTTTTATATTCACTTGATTAGCTGTATGCAATTGAGATCTTTTCAATATTGGTGCCCGACAACCACTCAGCCAGGACCGTCCCACCTCATGAATCGAAACCAGAATCTGGTGGGCAGAGTTTTATCTTCGCTTGATTGGCTAGAGAAGTCGTCACCGACATTTGCATTTGACTCTGCTACAGTAGTCATTTCATGTTTTCACAAGGCACACCTTGGTGAGCCCAAGCCACCAGCCCTCAAATAACGGCTCGGCTTAGCGGTGCAATCAACTCTATTTCGAACTGAAAATTTCGAACTGAAAATTGGGTGACAGTTCACTTATACTTTTATTATTGGGTCGTTTGGCGGGAAGCAAGGCTATATAGCCCAAGTGCTTGTTAAGAGCTCAGCTCTACAGTATTTCTGCCCTCTTATGCACATATGCCTTTGTTATTGGGTTATGATCAACGCCTAGTGTAAACGACCCAATAATGGAAACATACATGCACTCGCACCCAATTTTCAGTTTCGAAAGCCGCCCCACGTACCCCACGTAGCTGAGCCGCTAGGCTGGTGGGGGCTGTGCTCTCGCCGGATACAAACGACCCAATAGCACGAGCATAGGTTTACTGGCACCCAATTTTCAGTTTCGAAGCTGCTGCGTAGCCGACAAGGGCTGAGCCGTTATACTTGCACTTGGGCTGTGCTCCACCGTCCGACCCAATCACAGAAACATAGGTATGCCGACACCCAATTTTCAGTTTCGATGTTCATAGATACACGGCTGAGCCGTTATTGACTTGCAGCTAGGCGCTCCCCGTTATGTAAACGACCCAATAACAGAGGCATAAGTGCACTGGCACCCAATTTTCAGTTTCAACAGCATTTGCGGCTCGCTAAAGTCTGAGCCGTTATTACGTAACAAGCACTTCGGCAGATACCCACTCGCCGCTCGTTTCCAAGGAGTCTCCTTGCAAGCCTCTTGCCACCAAGGTTGCTCGTTGCGCCAGTACTCGGGCTCTGCTCAGGCTTGCTTACCCTCGGCTCAGGTTTAAAGCGGCCGCTGCTCACTTCTAGAGACTAAAACAGAACAGACGAAGAAAAATTAACATAGAGTTTGGGGGAATTGTTCTCTGGAGTAGCCAACTTTTGCCTCGAAAGAACCCCAGACCTAGCTTTCCTATCACTCGTCCGATATGACGGCCTCGAGTCATTTCCGGTCTGCCATCCTGGGTTCCGGATCTCCAAGAATTGTCACAACAGCTGATGAATAGACCGCTCGGCCTTAATCGAAGGCCTCCCGGCACTATACTTTACAATGCGGCATATCTCTGGAGAGGTCCCAGCCTACAGATTTGTCCAAAGCCAAGTTCTTCATATCAGAGGTATCCATCTAGGGGATATATCGGTCTGTGGTATCGATCTCGCTCACCGCTGGCCTGCATGACTAGCACCGGACTTCCTCTCCTCCTTAATAGAAGTTTCAACTGTCCTACCCGTTACGCTACGTGATGGCCGGAGTCGTGTCCAAGGACTTTGGAGAACTCTTGTTACTGACAGCGAGTGTTATCCTTGCCGTCCAGCTCCTCCTGAGCTGGAGGCTTACTTTCACGACTGGATCCTGAAACATTTCTTCTACAGTAAGTGTCACTAAGTTTGAGCCACTTTGCAAAAACCCCACAAAAAACACCGATTTTGCCTACTTTTTAAGAGCTTATAACTTTTAGCCTTAAGCTTATACAATTAAAGACCTCTTAAACATAGCTTAATTGGAACTCATTCAATTATATTTTAAAGGAATAGTGTTTTAATTAACGTTCTGTATACTAAATAATTAATTTTATCACAACCTTGGTTTTCGACAAGGAATTTTTGCGTATTTTGGTGTAAAATCACGATTTTCGCTCAAGCTCCTAACTTACGCTCTAACTATATGATTATAATAAAGGGTACGCTAACATGAGTATGTAGTATTTCGCGAATTGATCGAATTAAAATTTTCTATGATACAGATTTTATAGTAAATGTTGCTAGTATTGTTAAAAATTTAAGTGTTCTTGCTAAGTTTTGGTGTAAAAAGGGCAAGTGGCTCAAACTTAATGACACTTACTGTACCTGAAAGCATCCACGGATGGCTGGCCCGATATATTGAGGAGTATATGCGGCCGCTTTACAGAATTTTCAAAAGAAAGTCAGTCTTACTACCCATTGCCTAATGTAGCTGAAGGGGATGAGTCTTCAGAACACCTCGTACGGCAATGCGTGTTGAGTAAGTTCGGTTGCTCAGATCCATCTGTAAGGTTTGGAGCAGCGTTGGCCGTGGCCCGTCGGCTTTTGTTCGCAACGACAAGAGGAGATATTGGTTATGGGTCGCTATCTTGCGCTGTCGGTGACGAAGACTGGGTACTTGAAAACGGCAGTATTCCTTTCATTCTGCGGCCCAAACAAGACGCTTCTTCATTCGAACTAGTGGGTGAATGTTATGTTCACGGTATCATGGATGGCCAGCTTTTAGCAAACGGTCCGCCTACTTATGTCCTGTTGTCAATAGTCTAAACGCATTGAACGATTCAGCCTACACAAACTTACAAGTGTTACTGTCAGAACGACACGACCCATCTCAGCACTTTCAGAGGGCTGACTGCTTCAGCCATGGCTATCAATTACTCGTATTGAATGTAAGAAGGCGTTTATCCAGAACTAAAAGTCCATGCAGCAGCAAAAGCCACCGCTTCCCCTCCACCACGTCGACACGGAATGACGAAAACGATGCGTAGGCCTGCTGCAAAAGTGAAGGAGGGCTGAGCAGATTGGAAAACAACCTGCCAACTTGCAGGTGTTGCTGAAACTGCGGTTCAAGTATCCTTCAACCTTCCCCAACTGGGCTCAGTTGTTACAATGCCATCGTCATCAATGACCTTCCCTCTATCCCATTCCCTACCCTCTCCTTTCTTTGCCCATTTCACATCCTCCTCCCGTTTCTCGCCCCCCTTCTCCCACTTGCTGATTTCTTCATCCGTGAAACCAGCCGCTCTCAAGCGATCCGCTCCTTGTTGCTTCCATTTCTGACGGTCTCGCAACGCTTCCAATGCCTCGTCCCAATCATTCTCCTCGTCGGGATCAAGCTGTACGTCAGCGGTAGGGTCATATGTTGCTGAGAATCGTGAGTCGATTCCAGAGGCTTGAGACATGGTGCCTCGGCCTCGAGACCGCACTTCGGGGACCGGACGTGGACCAATAATATCATCTAATGGGTCTGAATCGTAGTCCAGCTTGGGCTCTGGCTTCGAGTCTCTGTTTTTGCTGGATCGATGAGATTTATCTGGTTCAGGCGATTCGGACCACTTTCTCTTGGGCGATTTTGAGCGCCGCCGTGACTCCTTGTTTCCGTGCTCTCTTGGAGATCGTGATCTATGCCGCCTTCTCCCCTCCTTGTCCTTCGCTCGGCCCCTTGAGGTGCTTCTCCGTCGCCTTTTTCGATCGTCTCCGTCTCGGTCCTCTGAGCGGCTTCTGTGTCTTCGATGATGGCTTTTATGGCCATTGGACTTTTTGCCCTCTTCCTCATCCTCGCCATTCTTCCTATGACTTCTCGATCTCCTGTCCTCCCTATCATCATCTCTACTCCGATGCTTTCTCCGTTTCTCCCCATCTGTCCTTGTTTCAGGCTCTTCGTCTTCACTAGAAGTATTCACCCGTCTCCCATCCTTGCCCGGTCTCCTAAAATTCTCGGTCCTCTTGCGCTTCGAGGGACTCCCTCCCAAAATAGCAGCAATATCACCCAGTTGACGTCTCCTAATATCGCCACCTCCAACTCGGCTTGATTTCTCCTCGCGGTGTGCGTTGCCTCCGAGACTTTGGAGGCGCGCGCGGGATTCTGCAGCTTCCTTAGCTAACAAAGCTGCATTGTGGTTGTCGGTATCCTTGATGATGTTTCGAAGGAATCTAGTGTTCGGTTTGGGCTTGTTTGCTGGTGGCCTATAATCTATTAGTGCCTGGAAGTTAATATAGGAATAGTAACGTACTTTGATTTGGAAGAGAAGGCTTCTAATCCCAGCGCAGAGTATTTAATCGAGCTCTCTTTGGCATCCCTCGTAAGGAGGCCAGCGACGTAATCGTCGGTCAGGAGCTCGTTGTTCGCCATGCTGGATTTGAGTGGGATGTTGCAAAGTATAAGCTAGCTAAAAGAGAGGTCTGGGAAGGAAAGGAAAGCACCTCCCGGATCCAAAAGATGAAGGAAGCTTGAGCAAGCGAAAGTGAATCATTTTCGCGCCTACATTTTGCTTCTCCTCACCGCTTCTCAATGCCAGATTCGGCGACCTTGAAGGCGGTCTCAAGCGGCAGCAGATGTAAACAAACCCGTCACGATTTTGGAATCTAGACCACCGGCGCCACTCTACAAGTTTACTTGAGAGAAATTTCCATTTGATACTGGAAAGTGCATGGCCTGAAGTTTTCTCCCCTGCGGGCCTAACAAATATCACGAAAATTACGCGCAAGGATACCCAAATACACAGCCAACTTGCCTCGCGGAAGCTGTAAACATGGCAAATGCTCATGAAGGAGTACTTCAGGCTCTTGCAGAATCCCAGAATTCCTATGAATTCTCGATCATCAAGCTCAGCGAACCAATGTCTGGCCCTCTCCAGCAGAACCCGGGCGAAAGAACCTCAGACGTGTCCGCGGATGTGTTTGACAATCCAAGTCCAGCAAGTCTCGAGGCGGATCTAGCACATTATAAGGCCCGTTAATACCATCAGAACAGCGATAAATTTCTAACCTTTGAATAGGAACTCTTCTCCAAACTCCGCTTCTCCTACCTCGAGCAAGTCACGAAAGAGAAATTCATACGTGCTATCGTCGGAGATCCACCTCTCGTAGTCGAACATCAAGAGAACGTCGAATTAGAAGAAAAGCTCGCAGTTTCGAAAGCCGAGCTCAAAGCCCAGAAGACGGAAGTCGCGGAATTAGTCACAGTGCTGGAGAAGAAGGGACGGGAATTGGCTCGCAAGTATGAGGCTGTCCAGCTGCAGACCTCACAATTGCAAGAGCTGCCGGAGAGGATTGAAGGACTACAAGCTAGTGTCAAGGAATTGAAAGCAACCCAAGCGCCGGGCTCAAATCCGACATTGAATATGCCTTTAGAGAAGACACTGGCTTTGGTAGAGGAGCGGGGAAGGGAAAGCGCGGAGCTTGATAGGCAATTGGAGCAACTGCAGGTTATGGTGCCGCGAAAGATAAAGGAATTGGAGAGATTGAATGCGGAGTTGCAGCCGCTGGAGGTCAAGAGGCTCGGTAGTACTGCTGCTGCGAACGAGGCGAAGAGGCGGAAGGAGGAGGCGCTGGGTGGAGTGGGAGATGATTTGGAAGAGAGGGGGAGATGGTGGAGAGGTGTTGAGAGTGGAATGAAGGGGATGCTGGGTGTCGAGACTTGAGAGATGACTTAGAGTGACTTGCAAAGCTGGTCAGCGTTGAGTGTCTATCGAGTTATTCCAGCTTCAAGGAGTAATGCCAGGAGGTATACCAAGATTGGATAAGGCGTTTTAGGAGGTCTGATTAGTGAAATATGTACTTTATACATCATGTCTCCAAGCACAGATTTGATGGCTCAATGAAGTTCTGGTGTCCTAACAGAGTTTTCCCTACTAGGGTAAAAGTAGACAGAAGAAAGTAGGGGTTGTAATGAACATACCCTCGTAGAAGACCTACCGTGTTAATTGGTATACCAAATATCAATCCCTCAATCCACTTCAACGATTGGAAACATAAGTGGCTCCGCCGAGTAAAACAACAGCATGAGCTATTCAATCTGATTAACACTAAGATTCCGCGTATATCAAGAATGGATTTGCAATCCTTTCTTGATCAGTGAAGCCAGCTGAAGGATTGATATCTAATATCCTAAATTTATACGGCAGAAATGTCTTTGTCCCCGAATATAGGCAGGGGTGCTGAGGTCCCAACCTCAGGAAAATCCGCTGTTAAGTCGCTACTTAGGATATTAAAGACTTTAACTCGATATCCCTCATCAAATTTCAACGATCAGATGAAGCTTCTGCTTCTTTGCGTGGTATCGAAGTTCGTCGAGAAAATCGCTTGAGAAATGAGTCCCTCACGTGACCGTCTAGCCCTAAGCCCTTCCCACTCGTTCCTTCTTGGAAATTCAAACCGCGCTAAAGAAGCGAGAGTTCAATTCGAGCCCCTGCGATTTTTACCCATCGAGCCCATCAACGACAAATTTCGACACCCAACGGCCGACGAGGTATGTGGCACTCCTATTGACTCTCAATAATCATCATCATTGTACTGACAATTATATTCGCAGTTCCTGAATCAAAATGAGTACGTCCCGCGTGGCCCATCTTCTCAACTTCAACTTCAACTTCAACCTCAACCTACCACCTACCACCACCTCACCCGCTCGATATATCTTCATCTAGCTAATACAGGCAAATAGCGAAAGGCACGAGTTCCTTCGGCAAGAGACATAACAAGTCTCACACCCTCTGCAGAAGATGCGGTAAGTACAATCTACTCTGGGGAGGGGGCTCGAATGTGAGGGCGAGGAAGAGACTGACGATACATCCTCCAGGCCGACGATCTCTCCACATCCAAAAGCACACCTGCTCATCATGCGGTTACCCTGCTGCTAAGATCCGACAATGTACGTTACTCCCGCTCTCGAAGGACGAAATACTGAGATGTCAATGGCACGCGACGGAAGGATATGGCTAACGCGAATTCATAGACAACTGGGGAGAGAAGGCCAAGCGCAGAAAGACCACCGGCACCGGACGTATGCGACACATGAAGGGCGTTCCGCGAAAATTCAAGAATGGCTTCCAGACCGGCGTACCAAAGGATTCGAGGGGACCAGCCAGCAAGGCGGAGTAAGGGTTGCATATTGGGCGTGAATGATCTGGGAATGGTTGCGGGTTGTTTGTGATGTCTCAGGGGATATGATCCTGGTAGCAAATGCGAACAATTGCAACAATGGCTTTACAGGTGTATGCTTGTGTGACGATCTCGGAGGTTGCTTCTGGGAAGGGTCTATCATGGCGAATACTATTCGACGGCGATATCTGCACAATTCAAACGAGCAATACAAACCAAATGTTTGCATTATGGGGTTGAAAGGGTGATTCAAGCTTCACGCTTGCAGAATTCCTTGCAAAACATTGACTCGAGTCAAAATTTGGGAACGCTGCAATCCCATTTGTATCGCTTCATTGACCTCGTTCGAATACTCTCACTCCGCCATCCCCTCCCACGAAGTACAGTAATTCCTTCTCCTCTATCATTTGAATATCCTGGTCAATACCCGTTTCTTGATCTCCTACTGTGATCCTGACAACTCCACTAACATCCCGTGCTGTCCCTGAATCTAACAACCTCAAGCTCATGATGAAATTTGCCTGATGTGCCAAGCTGAGCAAGAGCCCTGCATGATCTGTCTCCAAAGGTGTTTGATGAGAAGCCACTAAAGGATAATCTGCCGAGAGGGTTACGACAGTTGCATGTACATGCTTCAATTGGTTGTCAGCGTTTCTCGTAACATGGAAGAGATCACAAACCTCACGCAGGCCCATCAACATCTCTCCCACGCCAATTGCAGTGACTTGATCACCCCCGGCTGCTAACAACAGATCAAGCTGGTCAATTACCAGAATGGCCTTGCCTCCTCCGTCCTTCAAAGTCTCCACGGCTTGCCGCATCTCTTCAGAAACACTAGTCAGATCTGACTTGCTGAGGATCCTTTCCCCCCTTCTTCCAGGAACAACCTTCTGCTGGTTGGGCAGGAAAAGCCCACTAAGTCCATCCACAAAAGCAAATCTCTTCTTCGCAGCCAACTTGTCAAAATCAATGCCCTACATCAAGTTCAGCCTTGTCCATACTGCGCACGTGACTGTAATTTAAAAAATCAGAGGAGAAATAGTCTACCAATCTTCTACCATTTTCTTTCCAAAATCCTAGATCTCTCATGAAGCTCACTAACAATACTTTGGTATCGTCTTCGGGGGATACTTCAGGGGTTACATCTTGGCTCAGTAAAGCGTTGTGCAGAAACCGAAGGACGAGCCAGTTGGAACTGGCGCCGAGGACGTTGGTGAGGAGAATTAGAGAAGCTTCTGGCGGAAGGGCAAGATATGGCTCCAATAGAGGTGGTATTCGAGAGGACATCTTTCGAGGGGATTTATAGCGGGATCTGGCTTCCTGGCAGAGGAACGATGTTGGCGGGCAACTTTTTCGCATTGTGCCTCTCTTCTCCGCCTTCACACCGCTCACTTTAGGATTAGCGTGAGCTCATGTGACTTCATCAAATCAACTTCCTTCCTACCTCTTCCATCCTTCTTTCATACGTCCTTTCAGTTTGCACTCTAATACTATCATTTTGATTTGAAGCCAAGCTAGTTTCCCTCTAGTGCACCTCTCGAATCGTCAATACCGACTCTGCTATCAATTTCCTCAGTCCAGACGAAGTCGTCCTCGGATAGATCGGTACATTCAACTTCTCTTGATAGACAGCATTGCCTCCTCCCAATCCGGGGTTTCTTTACACCCGATTAAGAACCTCTGAATTGCAGCCCATTACTTGTCGAGGCCACAGCTGACTGCCGTCTGATACGACCCTGTCTCCATAGCAGTCCAGAGAGCCATGGACAGTCACGACAGAGCCGTGAGGACCATTAGTGCCAAGATCCGCAAATTCTATTCCCGCCAAGAACCATTCCGGATATACCATGGTTCAACAAACAGTACCAGGCCTTCTCAATATCGACGAAGCAAGATGGTGGATACTTCTAGCCTCGTGAATGTTCTGAAAGTGGATACTGCTTCCAAGTCCGCGATTGTGGAGCCAAATGTTCCAATGGATAGTCTTGTTGAAGCGACACTTCGGCATGGGTTGGTACCTCCTGTCGTGATGGAATTTCCTGGAATCACTGTTGGAGGTGGCTTTGCTGGTACTGCTGGAGAAAGCTCCTCTTTCAGGTACGGCTTCTTTGATAGGACTATCAATTGGATCGAGATGATACTGGCGAATGGCGAGGTAGTCAGAGCCTCCAGCACAGAGAAACCTGATCTTTTCTATGGTGCTGCCTCTTCGTTTGGCACACTGGGCGTCACGACTCTGCTTGAAATCCAGTTGATTGAAGCGAAGACTTATGTAGCCTTGACTTATCATCCGGTTTCAAGCATAACAGAGGCTCAAAAGAAGATCGAGGAAGCCACCAATGACCTTTCGAACGATTATCTCGACGGCATCATGTTTGCTCAAGACAGAGGCGTCATTTGCGTTGGGCGTTTGACAAACGAAGTTGACGAAGGCGTCAAGATTCAGAAGTTCACGCGGCCAACAGATCCGTGGTTCTACATCCACGTAGAACGGCTTATGAAGAAGCGCTCGTCGCCGATCACTGAAGCAGTTCCAGTCGTCGACTATCTCTTCAGATACGATCGAGGTGGATTCTGGGTCGCGAAATACGCGTACACATATTTCATAACACCGTTCAACCGGGTTACACGCTTCATCCTAGACTACTTCATGCACACGCGCGTCATGTATCATGCCCTGCACAAGAGTGGACTAGCAGCTCAATACATCATCCAGGATGTTGCAATTCCATACCCGAAGGCAGAGGAGTTCATGAAATATCTCGACACTTCATTTCGAAGCTATCCGATTTGGCTCTGCCCCCTCAAGCAAAGCGGGAAAGGAATCGCCTCGACCCATAGCCTCCAAGCCGACAAAAGGAATCAAAAATTACCGGAAATGATGCTCAACTTCGGCGTCTGGGGTCCTGGACCAAAGCGTCGCGAAGACTTTGTAGCCTGGAATAGACAGTTCGAGGGCATGGTCCACAAGCTGGGTGGACAGAAATGGCTGTATGCTCATGCATACTATACCGAGGAGGAATTCAACGAAATTTATAATCGTGACGATTATGATGCGTTGCGAGAGAAATATCATGCTTCGTACCTTCCAACCGTTTATGATAAGGTCAAGGTCGATATGGCGAAGGAACAGAAAGCATTGCAAGAATCTTGGGTGGCTTGGCTGTTAGCTGTCTTCTGGAGCATCTGGCCCCTGACTGGACTCTACGGCGTGTACAAGGCACTTCTGGGTGGTGATTATCTCCTACCAAAGACTTCGGGTGGTAGTATAACAGATGTGTCTGTCTGTGCTGGCTGAGGAGAATTGAATGTTGGTTATCTTGTTAATATCAAAAGGTGAATTGAAAACTGTATCATCGAGTTCGCAACTTTGCGTGACTTGATGCTCACGGGCTTCGTCAAAGATTGGCATTGAATTACAAACACTCAAATTATATCAACGTCGCAAAGGTTCCGAGAGAATCCAAGTCCTTTATCTGGAGTTCCCAGGCAAAATCGAAACAGCTCAGAGTGGAAGGCGTTGGCGGTCCTGAAGTGACCACGTTCTCCTTTCTGACCTTAACCTTAACAAGTACTGTACTGTACATGTATTCAAATAAGCTAATTTTCTCCAACAAATACAACAGGCGCCAGCGTAACCTGGTCAATCGAATTGTGTTCAAGAGACGGAATGCCTAATGGTCGACACAAACAACTCTCCGCCAATACGAACGCATACGATTTCGACAACACGGCGAAGATCAATTTGCAACTGACAATTGATCTTCGACGACAAAGATGTAATCACTCGACTTCCGGACTGAACTTCATTTTGCCCCTTTGGTCTTAAGTTCTTAAGTTCTTTTTTTACGCTTGTCTTTGCGCTTTTTTGGTGCTTGAGGTGCGAATTCACTTTTGTTTTGAAGTGTTGAATTTTCTGAGCGTTTGGGAGTTGATTGCGCCGCCCCTCGCCCACATGGCAAGGTGCCGAGAATCGAAGTGAATGCATTTTGAGAACTTTCCTTCTCCTCGGGATTTTCTTGCATTTTTTTGGTCCCTCAAATCCTCGAATGTGACTCCACTCTGAGATTTGAGCTTTAGGGAGGTCATTAACCTGAATCTCACGATCAAAGTATTGGAGGAAACTCGTGAAAGAAGGAACTCGATTTAATATCACCAGGAAAAGACAGTGACAAACGACACCTCTTCCCAAACTCCAGAATGTAAACCCAGGTATTAAATGGAGTAAGAATAACAATCCGCTAACGCAATTCACAGTCCATGGTAATCTATGCTCGCGATCTATCATTCATCACAAGCCAACGACCTTCTTCAATCCTCCTCCGAGTACTCCGGCCCAGCAATCAGGCACTCCCCCTCATCACCACTCCGTCTACGCAGCAAAGTAAAATCGAAGCTCTTAGGGAACGAAATGCGACGAGGAAATGACGGTCTTGCGAAAGAAGACGTAGCTGAGGGAATACCATTTCTGGAGGGCTCCCAGGACGCTTTTGTCTGCGTTCGTGCCGCCTTTCGAGTCGTGGTTGGTGGAAGGACATAGTGAGGAGGTTGCGGGGAACTTGGGGACTCCGAATACTGGGAAGGGATGACTTCCATGTTTTTGTAGGAGTCCTTTGAGTGTCGGCGCATGCTGGAGAAGGGGAACATCATTACGATGTCTTGGTGGGATGGTATGGGTGGAAATTTTGGGGGTATTAGGACTTGTTTGCTTTTGGATTTAGGTCAACAGTTCTACTATGGCCGTGGGCTATCTGACTCTTTTGTATGTGCTAGCTAAGTTGCTATCAGTACACTCTCACATATGGATTCATTCCATCACTCCACAAGGGATCTGGATTCTCACACCAGATGATATTTGGAGATTTGTAACAAAATCCGTTCTCGGCCATTCCGCATTACTTATACTTTTTCCTACAGATCTTAAGGGAGGAGCCGACCTCTTCTTGGACTGTCATCGCAAAATCCTTCTATTTCGGATGGTCACGATTCTGACGTTGGGGTTGCCAAAGGTCCAATGATAGGCTTGACTTCCTCGCTTGGCAATTCCTTAAGCATTCCGGATTCAGGGGCTGTGGTCAGCCTCGCGCTCCACTTTCACCGAATTCCCGCAGCCTCATCTGAGATTTGGTCAGATCCGTCTATTCTAGTTAAAGTCAATTAATAGAGAGACACTCGAGTGATTGAAATCAATAATTGTCAGAGAAATTTCACTTCAATGTATTTAATTCGCGCAACTACTGCTGATTAGTCATCTGTTCCTTTCTGGGGGTATTATCGTAAAGTTCACTCACACAGCTGAGAAAGTGCCAGTCGATTTATTACTACTTCTATTGAAACGGGATACAATTAATAACGGGTATATAGGTTTCACATCCTCGATTTCCTGGTTTAAACAGATCGAATGATATTGAGTTGGATCACTGATTTGTTCGGTGTTCGCATCACGAGAAGTTTAACTAAACCATTCTCTTCGTTACAGCTGAGGATGCACATCTTGCCTCTGCCGAATCCTCCCCTCAACGTCTTGCAACTGTCCGAAATGGGAATTTTCGATTCTTGAAGCGTGTCGCAGAATTGATACTGTTCATTGGCAAATCCGACTAAGGGAGGCATACCCAAATATTTCCTTCGAAATGAGTTGCTCAGAACGTTCAACAATCACCACAAAAACACCGCTTCAAATCATCTCTTCGTATTCCTTGCTCCAAGCTCACCTCTCTTCAGACCCTGCTCCCTCCTATATACAAATTTCCACGTCCCTTCATCTAACTCGACGGATCATACCGCGTTACGGGGACAGGCATTGCGAGTACCAAGCATTTGAATAATGACAACTCGAACCACAAACACAGGTAGTTGATCCCGAATAGTAAAGACCTCCACACTGCCCATACAGTGCGACTCCACCAGTGCATGAAGACGATGTGGATGTAGACGCCTGACTGCTACTCGTCGTAGAAGACGTTGTCGTAACAACCGTCGAGGTGCTAGTCGAACTCTGCGCCACAGTCGAGGAAGTCGGACTGCTGCTGCTACTGCTGGAGGTGCTGCTGGAAACATCGCTCAAAGTCGGCACCGCCCACGAGTAGTAGCTCGCTAGATTGACATTCTGATTTGTTGTCTGGATACCTGCAGTGCTCGAACTCCCCTTCATCAAATACTTATCGATGAAAGCATTCAATTGTGTTTGCTGCGCCGAAGGAAAAGCGCAGTGGGCATGGCCACCCACGAGCGAAAACCCCATCGCATCAGGTGTGCCAGCCGCTTTGTAAATCAGTTGCCCAATCTCCATGCACCCAGTTGTGCTCACAGGGCCAAGCCAATCGATATCATTCTCAATCACAAACAATCCACGCGGCTGTACCAACCCTGCAAGCATATGGTGGTCGTAAGGGAGGACGCCGGTGTTGGTAGAGTACTGATTGAACAAAGTTGAGAACCACACATTCTCACCAACAATCTCGGAAGCCGTCTGGATGTTCGCACCTGCAGCCTTCTGCTGGTCAGAGATACGCCAGCATGCTGCGCCTCCCGAACCCGACTCTTGTGGTATAGTGAGAGCAATGCGATTGTCAAGTGCCCCAATCACGAAAGCGCCTTTCCCGTTCCGAGAGCATCCTGTGACTCCGAGCCTCGTTGCGTCGATGTTGTTTGTGCTGGCAGTGGCTTCGAGGGCATCGATGAGTCTGCTGACTCCCCAAGCCCAGGCAGTCAGGGCTCCAGCACTGGCACCGCTTCCATACAACGTGTAGAATTTGCCTTGGCCGCGACTGGTTGCATCATTCTCGAGTGCCATATCATCGTTATTGAAGGTGATGATCGCAACGCCGGTTGGTGTGGGAATGGACATGCCTCCATTCGCAATGATGGCTGGGTACGGTGCTGCACCGGTAGATGGATACGTGATCGATGCTGTGAAGGAGATGGCCGTGGCGCCATTAGAGCAAGTGACTGTTATGGAGTTGGACGTGAGTGTTTGAGTGACGGAGGAGGGCTTAGGAGGTTTTGTTCCAAGCTCATATTGCTGCATCAGGGAGCTGATCTCTTGTTGACGGCATCCCCATTGAGCTTTGGTGGTGATGCGAGTGCCGCTGATAGATAGGAAGGGGTCGGGCAATAGGGTAGTGGAAGTAAACGAGATCGTTGACGGGAGGGCTGGACAGGTTGCTTGGCGTTCCACCAAGGGAGCCAGAACAGCGAAGGAGGTGGTTGCAAGAAACAAGACGAACGTAAAGAAATATTTCATCTTGAGGGACTCGAATACATGGACTTGGAATTGATTCTATCTGTGAAGAGGCACTTCTTATTCCGAACGGCCCCTCTTTGTAGACTCTCAGCGAGCGACTCTCTCCCCCTATGCCCATCATCCAGTCGTCCGACCAAGAGGACCTCTTTCTAAGAGCCTATTCTGAATTATCCAGCAGAGATCATCGATGCTGTGTTCAAAGGCTTTATCCTACCCTCATCCTGTATACCCCACGACCTCACGCAACGTCGCAATCCGTACTCTTGGCACAGACTTGTTGGCTTGACATGGAGTGATGGGCGACGAAGGCGTTCCCAAGTGCGGTAATAGGCGTTGATGGTGAACACGGGATGGTCTTCGAACTCGTACGCCATACCCTGGATTTTCCACCAATCCAGAGAGTCGGAGGGACGATCAGTCCAGGAGGAAGTGGTAGAGGCGTAGAAACGATGAAAGGCAAAGTATAACGCGGAGGAGTTGACTTGATCACTAGGTCCTCTTTTTGGAGAGAAAGACCTCCCAGAAGAATCAATGAAGTGTTGACTTCAACGAACTCCGACAAACCTTCAATACCCATTTATGGGCTATGTACCAAAGTACCAATGTACTGGCCACAATAAAGTACCAGTAAATCTCTCGCCAATGCTAAGCAAAGTCGCCCCGGCCCTTGGAATTCGATCTTCCCCCAAAATAGACACCCGAACGGAGCACTGCCGGACAGGCTAAACTACTGAGACATGGGCTTTGCATTAGGACTCTTCAATTTTATCCAGCAGAAAGAGGTAATTGATGTCGCCGGGAGAAGTCGTAGGATTTAAGCTTAACTTAGCAACCCGCATCTTCCCCGCATTTAATCAAGGGATACTGACGGCGGTTGAGCGGCATGTAAACAGGCTATTCTTGAAGAATCTTGTTGAGCTTGTGACTTGAAGTGAAGATTGAAGCATGGTGGCCGCGAAGAGCAGCGAATACGATGAGTCTCGGATTTCTAGGATCCGATTGCAATCATTCCGAATACTTGAACGAATTGGAAAGTGGTGGTATCCGAGGATCACTCAATCGCTTACCCGATCGAGGGACCAATAAAGGCGGATAAAATCAGATCTGAACTTTCGATCTCTCGGAATGCTTGAACGATTTAGCGACAGTAAGAACCAGTTACATCTCGATCGCTCATCGATTCGAGTGTTCCACGACGATGGAGAACCTTAGACTTGAACTTCCAATGCTCCAAATCCCCTGAACGATTCAGCTGCAGCAGGATGATCCGAGATCCGAGAGCAACTTTTCAATTGTCCACTCAGTTTGAGAGACTCAAATACATGGCAAGCACCAAGTATCCGGGATCCGGACTGCGAGTAATAATTTGCATTTAACTCTATGTGCAAAATCTATCACTCACCTAAACTCAACGATTTGTCTTCTGCAAATGTTCCGCAAATGCCGCTGCCAAATCAACGCTCTAAGCATGCTGTATATAATCCATGCTAACTTCTCAATTGTTCACAGCGCCATTCTTGCCATAAATCCATGCTCAAGCCATATCCATCGCTAGGGGCTGTGTATCACTGTAATTCTAGTGCGGATAGGACAGCTCTTGCACAAATTGCGGACGAGATGGGCGAGGACAGAGAACGCATTTATGTAAGTGTATTTACCAGAGCCTGATGCTCCTACATACTGATCACTGTTGTCCTATAGAAGTGGTTCGAGAATTGACGATATAAGCTCGATCCAAGCATCCTACCATCAGATCATTACGGGCCTAGTAGCGCACTCATTATCGTGGAATTTAGGGACTTCAACTGCGACCTTTGTATCGTATGGCCTAGCGGAAGATCCGTGTGATCAATCGTGTCATCTAGCGGTTCGCGTTGCAGTATCTGTTCGGGAATGTTCGGTGGTGATAGTGCTTCTTGCTCATGGTGAGCATCGACGTGAGGAGTTGCGGCCGGACTGGGCAGAGGGACAGAGCGGATAATGCCTTCAAAAGTTGCGAGGGTAGCATCACGGATAGAAGGGTTATTATCCAAGTATCGGGTGAATGTGTTTTGCCCTTTGCGTAACCAGCAGAGAACGTCTCGGACAGCCTAGTAGTGTTTTAAAGGCAAGACAGAGGATGGAGTTGGTTCAAACCCTTTTCAAAGTTAACAGTAAACAGTACGTCAGCTTCAGGTGTTTGATCTAAGTCAGTGCCTAAATCCATCTCACAAGTCAGTGCCTGACAGTGATTTGATATGACGAACTGAGAGACAAGTAGATCGAAATTACCAGATGGAAGTTAGAAGAGGAGATGAACGGCTTATGTCAAATGGCACAACTCTTCCTCCACAAGTTCGAAGCGAATCCACAAAAGCGCTGGTCGGCCGAGGTATGCCATTCTTACCTCAAGCAACGAGAGCATTACCAGGTTGCCGGCGAGCCGACGAAACCTACAGAGCAATCGCCTGTCGTTGCCAATGCAGCTGTTGGAATAAGTAACCAGTGACTCTGATGACTTACATGACTCACTGTACCTAGAACAGGAGTCACTGATTACCCATTATCACATGCTCTACTTCAGACCAAGAGAGATACGTGTCCCTCTTGTTCATAAGTTGGCACGAGATCCTCACCAGAGCTTCCCACCGAGCACTGCCTTTGTCGATCCTGTCCATTTCAACCTTCAGCTGTATCGGAACGTAGTCCATAATCTACCTGGGTGAGACGACCGGATACGCGACGTTCTTTCTCTGCTTGATCGTTGCAGCGATCTGTTCCAATATATCTTTCAAGATCGCTGCCTCGTCCCTTGGATTCTCCCGAACAACCTCATGGCTGAATCCTTCCAAAAGATCGTTTTGACGCCAGCTTTGGTAGTGCTCCCATTTCTAATGTCCCGGGTTGCCGCCGCGATCAAACCAAGTATTGATGACTTCTGCAATAAATTCTACCATCAGATCCGCCTCTTCCACCTTTACAACCGGCACGACGGACGGAATTTCGCAGGAATCGCGATGTAATCTCGATCGCAGAGTGTGGAAATGGCCTTTTCTGATTAGAGGAAGGCAGTCCGTATGTGGAAATTCGCTCTCCGTTGCATAATCGCGGATGAGGAAGAGCGTATCTTCGTAGCCGAAGCCAGAGCTATTACAGGCTTTAAGGATGGATTGGCGGAGACGACATTCATCGTGGGCCATTTCAACCTTCTAGTCTCTGATATGTGCTAGCTTCTCCTGAATCGTCTTCTCGATATCCATCCAATAACCCCTCTGGAGGCGTTGGCATGCAGCTCTCTTTCTAACCTCCGCGGCGTCCCTCAATGGCCCTTCCAGGAAAAGTTGGCGTATCTGGAGTAGAATGCAGCTCGATATAGGTTAAGAATTGCGTTCTGGAGAGCTTGAATGTCATCTTCGTTCCGTGGGTTGGATAAGACGAGGATAGAACTTTATTTCTCGCTCCCAATAGTAGATGTCACTATCCATGCTGCTTTCGCGCTGAGAGGTCGATGAAATGGGTAGCTTGTTCAAGCTCAAGAAGCCTTGTACAGGCTGTTTCGTACATAGTTAAGCTAGAATACACAGTGTTTTTGTTGTTATTGTTGTTGTTGTGGGTGGGGGTGGTTTTTTTTTTTGTTTTGGGGGGGGGGAGTATCTGTTTCTTAAAGCTCAGTCGACATAATTGACGGCTTTTCCGATTCGCTTTTGGACGTAGAGGGACCGACCTTCAAGGTGTGCTGAGCGCTCCGGGATTTGCCTACCTATTCGTATTCGGATGAAGATATTTTGTAATTTGATGATTCGGAGATTGTGGCGATGTAGTTGGGAGGGAACGATATAATTGGGTGGAGTTGCTCGGATAGTCTTGGCGGCTGAACTTTTTACGATATTTCGATGGCAATAGCTACCCTACCATCTATTAGTTTGGCGCTGCCCCTTTCTTCCTCGTTGGGAACAGCCTCACCTCGACACCCAAGCCTTAGTCAGAATTCGGATATCCGCACTTACGCATCGCCCTCAATGACTTGGCATCGACGCACTTGCGAGAGACTCGGCTAATTGGTGAGAGCAGAATCTACTTCCTTCGGACCTGATAGACTCGCACTCCGTTGGGAACTGTCCCTGGACTCTACGTTCCCTATTAGCTTGCGTATATGAATAACATAGCTCTAGCCTGTACTTGATATCTCAAGTGATCGAACTTGGACTTGACCACTCTACTCTACATCCTTTTCCGAGTACACGATATTTATTCAATCACTCTGGCTCCTTTGAGTGTTTTGAAGCTTTATATTTCCCATATGCACGCAGCGTCTCAACTACAGCGCCGCAGCAACACGATAGACTGACTGGGCATTCTGCTCGAACCAAAGATCCCAAAACCCATTCCCACTACTTGGCGTCTGCACATCAAAACAATCTGTCCAACTCTGCCCTCCATATCCCGCACTCACATTCCCCGCACTGCCAGTCACAAAATCACTCCCTACACTAGGCCCAAACCCATCCATGTACGTCAACCTCCTACTCCTCAGCTCCTGCGCCATATGTGCACTGATCGTCAGTATCGTAACAAGCATCGCGCCCAATATCCCCAAAATAGAGAACCCGAGTACAGCTCTCCATCCCATCCTCTGTCTCCCCGTCCGAGTTTTTGTGCGCGGACCATCTTTCCCGACTGGTCTGAAAAAATCGGACCACGAGCCTGTGAACAGATGGTAGGATTTATAGGTTGTGATGAGAACGGTAATGAGCCATATTGCGCCGAAGACAGCTATCACCATCTCCATCACAAACAGCACGTTTTCAACGGATAGAGCGTTGCCGGTCTGTCCGTACGGAGGATAAAACGCATCCCCACAGTTCGGATTATGATTTGGGCAATCATCTCCATACGCATTTGCAACAGGGTAAACAACGGAACCGCAACCGACTTCGCTCCAATGAGGGGCTTGACTTGTACAATCTGGAGCATAGACCGGACAAGTTCCTCCTGAGAGAGCGAGCTCACCGTAGTATTGCCCTCTGCGGTCGAAAGAGGCGATTAGAAAAGCAGTAGAGGCGATCAGGGAGTCGAGGACGAGAACGATGTTCATAAGGCGCGGGATGGAGCGGTTGGTGATGAATGTTTGGACAGAGAGGAGGAGAAGGAGCAAACTCGACGAGGCGGAATGAGAGCCTTGTTTTGTGATGAGGACTTTGAGACTCAAGATCAAGGCGATGGCGCAGCGGGCTGTCGAGTAGAGAAAGGATATTAAGACGATAACAATATGTGTCGTGTTCATGTTGAACATCCTCCTTGGAACCGGAACTGGTCGAAGGGGAACTTCTTCGTGCTCATTGAGTTCGTAGGCGGGAGCTTCGAGGTTGACCTCATCCATCAATCCAACTCGCTGTTGTCTCGCGACATGAGGCAACGGTTCATTCGCTTTCCTTGCCCCCAGCCAGTTGTCTCGCGCTGCATTTTGTTTGGCTGCAGTGATTTCTGCAGGATCGTTCCATGTTATGAGCGCAGATTTAAAACCGATGACTGCGATGACGAGAGAGACGAGCGAGCTGATTGTTACTAGCGGCCATGGGGTGGGGAGATTGCCTGTTGGGTAGTAGGCGTGAACATCAGAGGTGTGGGTTGAGTTGACGAGGCCGTGAAGGATGGGGATGCTCGAATTCGCCATCAGTATTGATTTGGGTGGACTTTGCTCGTTTGATGGTTTCGACTTAAGACGATTTTCTGGCACACGCCGTGACTGCACTGTGTGTTCGTGCTCGACTTCGTTGTGAAATTGAAAAGAAGTACTTCAGGCCGATTGTTAATTTTGAAGACGAGGCCGGAAAGTGAAGAAAGCAAACAGCGCGAAAACAAAATAACCATTAGCCCACTGGCTTCAAGACTGTATGTTAAGACATCACTAAATGACGGCCTCTGCAGCCACCCGGTCGAAGGAGACGCATTTATGTACTTTGTAGAAGTTCTGGGACTTGAGGGTTTTAAAAGCGCATCACTGAACTGCGCCATAATCGACAATCAAAGCTTGTCCCTGCATCAAGCCACATCGTCCTGATTCAGTATTCCCTTGAATGAATGATTGGTGAAGTTGGGTTAAGTCTCAAATCTAAAATCGGCGTCAAAACGGAGGGGGCTTGGATGTCAAGCCACAGCTCTGCAAGCCTTCGGAGGGGAAAATTTGGGCATGTGACAGGCATCAGGAGAACGCCTCCGAAGACTTCCGCTGCGACATTACATACGATGTATTCTTGAAAACTTTAATCTTCGAGATTAATGATTTTTGATTATCAATATTCAATGCGTACCTGGTATACTGAACTCCAAAGACTATGCCCGTCTCTACCATACCCGTACCCGACAAACTCCTGTTATCCCATGCCTACCGTATCCTAATAATCATGCGCCCCGGCCAAGGGTCGAACCCTAGAACTTCTCCATCAAGTTCTTCCTAACAGTCCACATTCTAGCCCTCTTCCCGAAAATATACAAGGGTATCGTGAACGTCATGAGAATCAACTGAATTACTCCGACCCATATGAACACTGTCTTCGAACCATCTGTTTCCAGCCAGTTGGTGAAGAACAAACTGAATACCAGACCGTGGAAGATGTTCTTGCTGAAGTTGAGCGTTACGAGTGCTTCGCCGGCATACTGACGATAGCTGTCGACGCAGAATGTGATTGCTGTGGTCGAGCCCAGTGAACAGCCGAATGAGATGATGCCGAAGAAGATAGTGGGCACGATCCAAGCGTCGTGGACCTTGGCCGACCAACCGAAACCCATAAGGCCGATGACTGTTGTGACTGCAACAGGAGCTGCCATAACAAGGCGGAACTCGGGTTCATAGAGACCACCATTTCTTTTGGCCATCGCTCGAACGATAATGTCACTGACCTTGCCTGCAACAGCAGTCCCGAGAATACCTCCGATGAATGGTGAGATGTAAATCAGACCGGTTGACAATGCTGAGAAGTTGTAGGTAGTTCGACTGCGGTAGATGACAGCTACGGATTCGGACAGGACTATCAACCAACCAACAGAGCATGCATAGACGATACTGGACCAAAGCACAGCTGGGTATGCAAACAAGATGAAAGGCCGAATGGCCACGCGGAGCCAATTGTCGCTATGCAATCTTCCATTGTAAGGTCTAAGTTGTTGGACGAAGGTAAGCCTGGGGCGTGCTTTGAGAGTCGAGGTATATCGAGCGGGAGGAGGGGGTCTCTTAGGTATGAATGACGATCCGCCATCGACGTTCATATTTGGAGTAACATTCTCCTCCTTGAAATAATCTGATTGCCTTCTTTCGATATCTTCATAGAATGGAGAGTTGAGATTGCGTGGTTTTGGTGTAAGGGGAACTTCACCAGCCGGCACGACTCGATCCTGGTATCGGTGCTGCGCTGGACTTGCAACGCCTTGGAGCTGGGCATCCTTGGCTAAATCCCTCGGATCAGCACGAGAACCTTTGGGGAAAATGTTTAGGACGTTACCTGAGGAAGGGGTCTGAACAGGAGTCATTCCCATGGTCGCCACAGGGTCAGCGTGGCCTTTTGGAGGAGAAACATGATCATCATTGGCCTCGTGACTGTCCGATTTCTCATTCAAATTATGAATCTCTCCAGCGAATCCAACGTGAAGGCTGCGTGCATGGCGATGTACTTGAGAAGGTCTTCTGAGGACGGAATCTGTAGTGGAGCGTCCTGTTGTAGTCTTCTCCAGGGGAGCATCGGCACGACCATCCACCTGGTGAGAGGCAGGAGGGCTTTTCAGATGTGGAATGTGATGAGACACATGAGATGCTAATTTGTGAGTGAATACGGACAGCATAGAATTGTTCTTCGACGTGTGTCGACTTCTGGGTCTTGGTGTGCGGTCCCAAAAAGTCTCGGGCACGAACAGAAAAAGGAGCACCCAGCAGAAACCGCCAATCATAGCCACAATCCTAGATGAAGTTAGAGATCCATTTATTGGAGCTTCCTACATGTGACTTACCAGAAGACCCATCTCCAGCCCAATGATTGGATAATTGCAGCACTGACCAGAGGCACTAAGTTCTTACCACCCAGCAGCAACAGAGTGTAGATGCCAATACGGTATGCACGCTCATGAAGGAAGAAAATTTCCGCAATCGTGGCTGAAGGTAGACATTCGACTGGGCTCACTGAGATACCCTGGAATATTCTTGCAACGAGAAGAGAATTGTAGTTTGGGGATGCCGCACACCATATCGAGCAACAAATGAACATGATCGCTCCCAGTAGGTAGACTGGGCGCTTCCCAAACAGGATCGCAGTCGGCGAAATAACCACTGAGCCAACGCCCAGACCCATCATGTATAATCCAGTAGTGAGTGCAACTTTAGCTGTCGTAACATGGTACGTAGAGGCTACGTTCGTGAAACCTGCTGCAAGAATAGGGGTCATGCCGCCTCCTACCATGCAGTAAAAACCTAGTGATAGGAGAGCAGAGTCTCTTCTCCACATTGGCCAATTGAGAGGATCATTATGTGAGTCGTCTGGTTGTGGCTCGAGAATGATGGCTCCATCCTTTGTCAACTTCTTTCCTTCACTTGCTTTCGCTTGACGTGACTGCTGGTGGCTTTGTGAGGGCATAGGTAGTTGCATTGGAAGAGAGGACGCAGAAGTTCTGGCTGGAGCATTTCGAAGACCTAGAGGTTCGTTTCGCTCCCCAGTGAGAAGAAGAACGGATCCTAACGGTATCAGTTAGCTTTGCCGACGCCCAAGTCTTTGCACTTATTCATACCTGGCACTTCATGAGTATCCGGGTCGTTCAAAACTCCCATACTCCATTTTGTGGGCTTTCCCTTGCCTTCGTCGAAGTCCTCGATGGAATCCTCCAATTCTTGTCCATTGGATCCATTAGGAGCAGAGTCGCGGCCAAAGAAGGACCGGTGTCGCTCTGATGTAGGGCTGGCTGGACTCGTCGGACGTATCGGTTGTTGATTTATCTTCTCTTGCTCCCCATCGGTAGTCATATTGAATGGCAGATGGATAGGACTTGGCGCTTTCGGGAGTGCACAGAGGAGTTGCGGAGGGTGGCGAGGAGGTGGCCTTCAGGGTATTTGCCCAGAGGCCGTCGATAAGATTAGGACTGCTGCCAACAGACGTTCGTATGTATACTGCGGAAATTATAGGTTTTTCGAGGAGGAATAAAATGTTGCCCAGAAAAGAGAGGATAATGTTGTTAGATTGGAGAGGACGAGGAGTGAATCGAGGAACTCATGTCCAAAGGAATGATGACTCGGATCGATCTGAGATCCGAAAGTTAAGAATATAAGGTAGTAAGAGGTAAGAAGTCAGAGGGAAGGCTCTACTGTCTATATACACCCAAACTCTATTCGTAATCGGGCGAGGATATCGCTCGGGCGCGGCGGTGAGTTCGATAGCTCTATGTTCTTGGGCGGGCTGACGTCGCCAAGAACCAACAAAAGCACGCAAACAACAAGGACTAAAAGATAATATTATGAGCTGTAGGAAAAAGTAGGAAACGGTGAAGGAGAAGAAGAGTAATTTTGAGGCAGTCCGCATCTGCGAAAGGGTCCCGTGGTTGCTTGATACAGTAATCCAGGAGTAAGGGGGGTTGTCATCTGATGGTTCGCTGCGGCACAAGGCTTGGATGGCGCTCGGTCTCGCAGAAACGAGGCATCACAGCCGCGCAAATGACGCATGATCTTCGTTCACATGAATCCTTCCAAAACCCGCGTTTAGCTGAGATAGACATTGCACATTCAATTCGTCGCTTTTCGTCTGAATACCCCCGCAACATCAAAATCATGATCACAAGACCTGTTGCACGACTCTTAAGGGTTTCATTCCCCGGGATATCCCCAATTGTTGGACAAATCCGGCAGTTCTCCAATTCCAAAGAGAACAGAGCTAAGAATCGGATTTACACACCGTGAGCTCTCCCCACACTCTGAATCCATCTCCACGTTGCGTTCTCTTCATTTAACACCCCCTCTATTGCACTCTACTCATTTCCCTGACTGATACACACTTTGCTAACAAAACCAATAGTGTTCGCCGTCCCGATGATTTCCAATCCTATCTCCTCCTCTCGACATCTTCTGGAACCCCTCTCCTAACATTCTGGACCGCCTCCTACTGCTCGACCTGCAAAACCGTCCTACCCCTCCTCACCTCCCTCATCGAATCCGGCGTAGGAGAAGAAGAAGGCGGTGTCTCGTTCTGCGAAATCGAATATGATTCCCCAGACATAATGGATAGTGGGCTGGGCATGACCTATATGATTACGACTATGCCTACGCTGTTGAGTTTTGATAGGGGAGAAGTGATGGGGGAGACGAGAATTACGGATCCGAAACTTATGAGAGATGAGATGTGGCTGAGGGAGTGGATTAGGGAAGAGGCGAGGAGGGGGAGTGGTGGTGGTGGAGGGGGGATGGGGATGGGGTTGTTTGGAGGTCTATTTGGAAACACTAGATAATATAGCAAAAGGAGCTGTAAGATGGAATGTACAATATTGTATTTATATTGGTCATCTCTCGTATCTTCATGAAAAGTTGAGTGCACCTCCCAACCGAATCCAAGTATCCGCACCGCGTTGAGAGACTATGGAGTGTAGAACACCTCTTCAATGCCTTTCCACCATGCAGGCTCGCCATCCGCACTACTCTTCGCGCCCTCCACGAATGATTCTTGGTAGCTGTCCGTCATCTTCCACCATTCTTGCACCTTAGGGTTCTCACGCATCTTCTCCATGTCTCCTGCCCAGTTATATCCCACATACTTAAAGCTCGCGAACAGGATGCCAGTTCCTGGGTCGTGGAAGATAGAATCTATTTAACCAATTAGCACCTCCTAACCTCAAATTAAAGCTCTATAAAGTTGTAAACCCTTTCCTCAACAGAAGCGTGCCATAAAAACAGCTATCAAGGCCTTCCTCTGGAGCTACTAAAACAGAGAAACTCACAATCCTCAATATTACATTCCTTTATCTGCTTCAGTACCTCCGGCCAAACTTTCGCATGACACTCCTTATATTTCTCCACGTATTCCGGCTTCAGCTTGACGATCTGCGCAATGCGACGGCCTTGGTGCTTCAGCTTATATGAAGGGATGGAAGGGATTTGCTTCGTGGTTGGGGAGGCGGGGTTCGCGGAGGATGTTCCGGACCACATGACTGCTTTCTTCTATCTCGAGAAACTCCTGGTTTCTGAATTGGATTGAGAGGTCGGGGTGAGAGATTGGACTCGAGCTGTTGGGAAGTTGGGAAGGTTGTGATGTTGAGCTGTCACAACCGATGCGGGGTTGGTGCGACGAGGGATTGAGAGTGAATTGACAACTCGAACACGTCACAAATCCAGTGACCAGGAAATTCAGAAACTGAAGAGAGCTCCAGCAAAGATGAAAAAGGAACACTTTATTGGTGATGATTAGAATTCAACTTGTGGTGCTGCAGCCAGATTTCTAAGCTCCTAATTCCTACCTCCGATGTGCGCTGCGGATTACCCCACATTGTCATCGCTGTAAATTTGTCCGAAAGTTGGCAATTGAAGCGCATCTCCGCTAAGGCCAAGAAGAGGCAAAGATTGGCTTTGAGCAGGATGGATTGCTATGATATGGCGAGGTGCTTGGATTCGGAATTAAATGAACAATGCCTTTGTTGCAGGAGAGCTGTTGAGCTCCAGTTACCTCCTTTCGAACCCGGTCAGAATTGGCATCATGTAGGTCAATGAAGAGGAACGATAGACGATTATTGAACAGCATCATTATTTCAAGTCTTCTCCGACCATCAAATACATTTCCCTCAGCCCCAAAGACTCCATTGATGCCCACCCACTTCCATACAGATCCGTCCTATATGCTAACAGCCAGACACCTTGTCCTACACATAACGCAAGAAAGTTGTCGCTGGTACTGGTACCCAATCAGTCGCTCCCTCGACTCCAGTTAAAGAAAAGAGCCGCCGTGAGAGCTCAGAAACGGGTCCTTTTCTATGTTATATTACAACGGCTGACGGAAATACTATGTATGGAGTTGGATTATCCGTAGTACAGTGCTTCTACTAGGTAGATGAGTCCGAAAACTAGGAAAGCTCCTGCTCCTCCTAATGTAACTGCGAGTCGTTAGTTGATGCTGATAGCGTGGTTTGGGGTGGGAATACACACCAACTCTCAAACTGACTTTCCCTGCAATGGCACGTCCTCCGATTACAGCTACTCCTGTACACACAGCGTGGCCACTGACGGCTCCACCGGTTACCCACCAGTAGTCCTGTCCTGCTGCCATGGCGATAGTAGCGATCTGGCTTCTATCACCCCATTCACCCAAGAAAGTCATGACAAATGTCTGTACCCAAGCCGGACTAAGTAGCAACGAAAGCAGATTGTTCAGGCCTCCAAGAGCACCCTTCAGTGTTGAGCGAGGAGGTGAAGGCGATCGATCAGGTGATGAAGATGGACTTCGAGGTGGTGAAGGCAAACGTGACCCTGATCTTGATTTCCTTGTGTTCTTTCGTCCCAGACCCATTTCAAGAGCGTAGGGCGAAATTGATGATCTCCGTCGGCCTTGTTGTTTTGCTTGATGTTCTTTCTCCTCGAGCTCCATCTCTACCTCTTGCATTTCCGCAGCCACACCTTCATCCTTGCTCATTGCCAGACCCTCTCTCAACATTCGCGTTCCGAATACCAAGAACAGCCCTGAGGCGAGGAAATTGGTGAATCTCTTGGGTATTAACGTGGGGACTGCATGACCAAGAATCGCGGAGAGAATCGTCATGGTTATAAGAGCGGAGAATGCAGCTGAGAAAACGAGCAGTCGATCATGCTTCATTGCCATGAGTGCCGCGATAAGGAACGTCTTGTCGCCAATTTCGGAAAAGAGGATCATGGTGAGGGAAAGGACGAATGAATGGAAGGGCTGTATGAGACCGTCGTTCTCTTCTTCTGGTGTATCATATTTGGGGGCGAGTTTCGAATCGGGCTTCGTGATGTCTAAATGGTCTTTTTGGGCGGAACCTGGTAAGGGATGTGGCAGGTTGTTAGGCTTGTCTGGAAGATTATCTGGTTTCTGCAACGTATTATTAGTTATAACCCGGGTGTAGAGCACGGCAATTGTCATACCTCAAGCCCAGCAAGACCATCAACATCCTCACCTTCGTCGTCCACTTCCTTCGCCTTGGTCTTCTCGGTCTTCTCGGTCTTTGTCTTCTTCGACTCTTCACTTAGGGGTAATGGAGGAACTTCCTTGGGCGAATCTGGTTTCTTCTCCACTTTCTCGCCAGTTTGTCCTTCTTGCGCCTTTCGCGCTTTATCCTTCTCGCTCACACCCCCTTCTGTCCCGGTTGTGCCTTGCTTTGGCAATTGTCGAATTGGATCGTTCATTACCCCATCGTTGACTGGCGGAATCTTACTACCATCAGCATTGACTAATTCTGATGTGTCCTCCTTTGCCAGCACTATTTCGGCATCTTCAGCACCAGTTTTGGGCTTCTTAGGATCTTTCTCTGTGCCTACGAAGGGACCAGCATGGGGCTTCCCATCTTTGCCATCTACTGGCGCATCCTTTGTGCCAACCTCATACTTTCCCTTCGCGATGTCGACTATGGGAGAAGGATTGGGATCTAGTTTGGCATCCCGTGGCTCAGAGTTTTTCGTTGTCAGCGTCGATTGGATGTTGTCTTGAGCAGCGGCGGATAGTGCGGAAGCAAATGGCACAAGGAGGAGGATGAGGGGCGCATTACGCCTTCGGAACTTCATTGTAATATATATTCGTTATCGTGACCTCGAACAGGTCGTGAAGAATTATGGCGTCGTTTTTCGGAGAGTTTGGAGGGTAGAACGATGACGCCGGGAAGACTTCGTAATGACGTGGCTTTTACGATGTCGATGGGCAGATTAAAGAGATGCGAAGGAGCGTGCAGAAGGAATTGAAGTGCAGTCGAATGCTCGAATTGCTTTGGTATGAATAGAAGTTCAAAATGGATGAAGAAGCAAATCCCCTTTCAAGGTGCAGTGCTTCTTCGCTACGTTAGCACGGGGAACTTATGCACAGCCCCCTGAGGCTCGACGGGCTCTTGAAGGCGAGATCTAGAAGTAGCGGAACATGTTTTCTTTTTGTAGGATTCAACCAGTTAAAATGAACGTCTAGCAGACGCATAGCAAAATCAAAAGTGATCACAGCATTGAAGTCAATAGCTTTTTCCGGGAGCTTCCTCTGGTTTGTTTCCTACAAGTATTCAGGTGCCTGACGCGTCTTGTCAAAACCCAAAATGGAAGGAAGTGGAGATTCCAAAAGAAGCTGCGACCCACCTAACCAGAGATATATCACGTGTGCTCGTGGCTCGTCCCCGCCCCCCTCTCGGCCCCCACTCGACGCGCTTTCTTTTCCTCTCCAAGCTTCGACTCTAAATACTTCAGTCGATATCAGCAATTCAGTTCAATCCTTTGCCTTCAAATCATCCCTCCTTCTTGAGCACAATCACTAAGTCTCTTTCAAGAAATTCGAAAAGATGTCGCCAATAATGAAGCGAAAGCGTGCCAACTTTCACGATAGCCATGTCGCGGTCACCATCAATCCAGTCTATCAATAACTCTTGCCCAAAGCCCCCGAGGACATCACCTTCCTCTACAGCGTGCGCTTTCCAGATACTCTCGAAGAACCCGCATCAAACGCCATGCACGTGTACAATGTCGCCGCTGAGCAAGCCATCGAGGAGCTACGCCGCTTTCTCGCTATCAAAAATTTTCATGGAAGACCGCACTGCCGAAAAGATCAGCCCCTCACCTTTGATGGATTCTATATGGCATGCTGCTATCCTCGATGCCCAGTTCCACGCCGATCTACAGACCGCGTTGGGATGCATCCTCCACCACAGACCATCTGGAGCTCGCGACGTCGAGGGCAAGGCACGAAAATGCGACGGATAACCATGGAAGCTCTGTGCGTTGCGTACTTCACTACAAAGCCTCTTGGATCAGATGTGTCACACGTCAATCGTTCAATTGTGAAGAAGAAACTGAGTCCGGACAGAGACAGAGGACTGTCCCCAGCATCTGTCAGTCGTTCACTTGTGGAGAACGAACTAGATCTTGGCAGTACGATGACAATCCAGGTCAGTTGCGAAGGAGCCCCCTTTGTCTCCGGAACCACCTGCACTATGAAGGTCCGGGAGAGAACCACAGTGCACACAATATTGGACTCTATTTGCAAAGATACTTGGAGTTGGCAAAGGCTCCTACCGGATCCTATTCGATGGCTATCGGATGTGGAGTCACGACACGCTTGCAATTTATGGGATCCAGGATGGGGATGTGTTGAAGCTAATTCAGGAACTGGTTGGTTGCTGAGATGTGGTGTGTGTGGGTGGTAGTGGTGGTTGGGGCGTGAGTCGTTACATCCTTTTCAGTAATTAGAAACGGTCAGGCTGGTATTTCATGCGAACGGTGAAACAGGTGTTGATGCAATTCCGCTTTACGAGTATATCCCGGGGTGGAGTTGAGGTGTTCTGGTGCGCTTCGGATCATGCAAAGGAAAGAGTGCTGGTCCTCTTACTTTACTTGGAGACAGAGAACATGGCAGAGCAATGAAAATTAAATTATCATTGAAACAACTCCTCCCCTTTTTCTCTCTGCGTCGGCCTCAAAGCATCGCTCTAAAAGCGATGCTAAAAGACCCCAATCGTCCAGATGCAGTGAGCAATTTGGAGGTCAAGAGAATACTAACCTTATCACTTAAAGAGATTATATTGCATTCTAAATCTTTTAGAGTAGGTAAATGATCCCAGGGAGATCTTATCCTAGGACGTTCTAACAAATTGTCAATTGTTCACCGTGTCTGAGGATTTTTTGGGTTTCTGTATTCTAATTGAAATAGTATGTGGAAGCGGTGGATACAGAGGAGTAGTGAAAGAGGTTGCCATTTGGAAATACCTTTCGTTGTAGTTACGTATATTGCACTATTACACAGCCACCCTCAAAGTCAAAACGAGGAGTAAATCCGTCATCGAGAACCTTCATCTGAGATGAATAATACTCTAATGTGAGTATGCTTTTGATTTTAGTGAAGTCACGTGTATTCGTGGGGTGGCGCTCGGGCCTCAATAAAAACATCCCATCGCGTCCCTCCACAACTCATCTCTTCCATTCGATACGACAATCCATTGAGGGCGACGCACAGAACAAAGAGAATCGGAAATGGCAGGCAGAACTTCTGCGCGGACTGCTGCAACTCGCGATCAAGCATCATCTCCCCCAAAACAATCAACACCAAGCCCTGTCGCACGAAGGATCAGAACAAGAAGTGCGAGTGTAGAGCTTGGCGATGACAATGCTGGATCGACGGCAAAACGAGGAAAGAGGAGAGCGCGCCAAGCCAGCGTAGAAAGCGTCGCTAGCAATGCAAGCGCTGCCTCGAGCAATCAAGGAGGACGCCGCAAGAAAGCCACGCAGGGGGAAGTTACATACCCGGGTAGGCAGGTTAGATATAGGTTACATGAGGGTTGTTTACTGATTCTGATTTATGTGTGCAGAGTTATCGGTCGTCGCTGAAGACCCAGAGAACGATGAGGAAGAAGACGAGGAAGAAGAAGCTGAAGTCAACGAAGTATCCGGTCATCTTCCGCACTCTCCTGGCGGCATGTCACAAATGTCTGGAACCACCGCTATTACATCTGTGTCGGCTCAAACATCACATACTACTGCAGAGTTAGCTGGATTGGATCCACTAATGGTGGAGTTACTTCCTCAACTTTGGCTTTCTTCCCTGAACCTTTTGGCTCTTCTCGCACCTCCAAATGGATCGGTAGAAATGGTGGAATCAACTGTGAAAGAATTGAAAGTGCCTGGTTCAAGACGAGCGAAGCGCCTGAGGCACGACGAAGAGAAATTCAGAACGGACAGAGAAAATTTTGGCACCGACGCCTATATCCGAACCTCTTTCATCCTACAGAAAGTATTTGGCTCTCAAGAAGTTGAAGCAGGAATATCCCGGCCCAACGCCATCCTTCAAGCAGCAAATCTCGCAACCTTAATCAAGGATCTTTTGGTGAAAGAAAGCCAAGGCCAATCCACCCATGACTTCCTGGCTGTCCTTGATACCTGGTTTCCAGAGTCATTCGTATCTCAGTTCGCCGACAACGTGTATTTCGGCAATAGCACTATGCTAGATGAGACTTTTGAAATGGCTCTGGAAATACGCACCCAGTATACCATTGCCGCATTGAGATACCACAAAGCGGGAGAAGCAAGCTGGGAACCAGATCAAGTCTTAACGGAGCTATTTTATGACCGGCCTGAGAAACGTACGCCAAAATTATCATATTTTGACGATGTGACGAAGAATGGACAAGTGAAAAATCTTCTGCGCGCGGGCCCTGCCAATTCGGAAGATCAGGAGGCCATGATCAGAAAGCGGGTATTAGATATTCGCAATGCGTTCCGTCAAAGCGAAGATGCAGCACAAGCTGGCGATTTGGTCGATTTCGAACAGTTAGACGAGCAGTTCCCTTGGTCAAAATTCTTAGCAGAAACTGTTCAATGGACGCGCTCACGTCTTGACGAGATCGAAGAAAGCATCAGGCAGCAAGGGGGAGTTGACAATCTTGTCAGATCGCTTATAGAAGCAATCAAGAACAGCGACAGCCAGGTCGAGCTCAATTACAACCCGCATCCATCAACTACGACACCACGCCAACTGCTACCCTCCGCAAACATAGTCCCAGGTACTACGGGCCATAAGTAAGTACAGGAGTGACGCCCCAAATCTACATTTGAATTTTCTTCACGACAGAAGTATACCGTTGGTGATTATCAGTTGTTTTGTGCTTTGGCTAACATGATCTTAGTCTCCTGGACAAAAATACAGTTCGTCTCTTAGAAACGATGAAGCAAAGCTCCTCGGCCCCTCCGTCAAATCAAACCCAACGCAAAGCTACAACCTCCGCAACTGCAGCTACATCCTCATCAAATCGAAATGCTCGGTTACATCGGCCGGGACCCTCCAGAACGCGAGTGACAGGACCTTCGGAACTTGCTGAAGAGCCTCGACAAGCTTCTGATGATTTCAACCTCATGGTTGATGACGACGATGAAGAAATAGTTGAAGATCCGGGAGGTCGCAGTGCAGCCGTTTGCCTAGCTGAATGGGATGCTTATGATCGTGACAAGAACAAAGAGAATCGGCCCCTATCAGGTCGCGAAAAAGAGAAAGCTGCTAAACGCTTTATCGACGCCCAAGCCGACGCCCGGAAGGTTCCATGGGAGAGCCAATCCAGCCAGCAGGCTGGACCGTCAAAACGCAAGCATGCTCATGTTGGAACCGATGACGAAAGCGACAGCCACGATGAAGGGTTCGAGGCGGATCGAAGGAATCCCAATCCTCATCGCAGAATGGCAGTCTCAGCAGGCCGTCATCAGAGCCCTGTCCCAGCAAGGCGGCCATCACCAAAGCGAGCTCGAGTGCAGGAGGACGACCAGGCAACTCAGGTAGCTCGTCGGAGGCAGCAACGGGCAGAGGCTGAACTTCAAGCTAGCGCGACACGGGAAGCCTCTGAAGAAGACCTTGATGAGGACGACGAAGAGGACCCGCCACGACCAACTGCCACTCAAGTTAGCGTTACGGCCAGAAGAGAAGCAGCGATATTGAGGCAAAGGACGACCGAAACACAGACGCGGACACCCTGGTCAGAGGCGGACACTGAACACTTGATAGATCTCATAGGAGAAATCGGGTGTAGCTGGAGTGCCATCCAAAAGAAAGGAGGCTTCGAAGTCGAGCGAGGTCAGGTGGCCTTGAAAGATAAAGCTCGGAACCTGAAAGTTGTTTATCTCAGGTAAGTTCTGTCTAGTACACTGCCCAAAACTTCCAACCATGTTGCTAATACGCTACAGAGCTGGAATGCCCCTGCCTGTAAATTTCGACAAAATCGCCTTGAGCCAAAAAGAAATCAGGAGTGTGAAGGCTGTCAGGCCCGACTATGAGCCGTAATTGGGAATGAATATTCAGAGCATGAACTACTAGGCGTTGAGGAATTTTTTATGCTAGCAATGCGATACCCCCACTTTAAGTTTTTGGAGGCGTCAGGTGCTATGGATTTTAGGACTTTGAGGAGTATTGGGACAAAAGTGTCTGGGACACTGGGTCTAACTTTCTTCCGGGTGTGGATGCCTGCCACTTCTCTGTATTCAAACTTCGGGTGCGCACTATTGCCCTGGTATTTGATGCAAATACCATTACATTTTCAAGAGACTGTTGCATGTGCTATTGATGTATTCAACCCTCTGATCATGGGACCGTGAGGCGGTGAGAATCTGGACAGTCTTTGACGAAAGCTCTTCGTTCCTTCCCACCCTCGAAGATAAACTCGTGAGAAGGACTAAGCTTCTGAATGGTGTCTCGCAAGGAGAGGTCATTCAGTCATCCCCTTTGGCTGGACCATTAAATACTTGTCCAATCGGAGGCCCTGCAAGTACCCGCATCGTGCATCGATGGTCACGACCCAACCTTAAACGAAAAAGCTTGAATCCATCATGAATCAAAGTCGATGCTTCCTCCATTGGATTTGCCGCATGGCTTCACGTTGGCTCCCAAGGCATATTCTAGCTGACCACCAGCTGAATATGCACCAAAAAAAATGCACGAGCCGGCTCTGCATGATCTACATTTGTTTCAAAGAAGCTCAGCCAGCCAGCGTCTATCTACAAGTAATCCTTTCATAACCTTAAATCCCACCCTCCCGAGATCCCTGGATCAACGGCCGCGGCACCTTATTCGTAGAGCTCGCATCGGAACCAAGATTGCATATAAAAAGGGTCCCACGGTACCACTCGGCACTCATGAATGGGGCAATCCGACATGGCAATCTTTAAGATGGGGATGACGGACAGCGAATTGGAGAAGGGGGTGCCGGAGTGTGCGAGAGAAAGGGAGCGGATGTCAACATGGCGGTATGCGGGGTCTACGATATATTACAAGGTCTATTCCTCGGTATTCTGAGTCTGCAAGAGTGGGAGCTGATACAGAAATCGTAGATCATGGTTTCTATTGCTGTGTTCGTCCTCCTGCTCTGGCGGTATGGCCTTCCGATATACGCGCGGCCATCACTACGTGCGCGCCAAGTCTCTGGCATTTCCAACTACGTTCTCGAATATGGTCTGTAACTGCGCTCTCTTCCCCCAGCTATGAGATTAGCATACTGACTGCAATCTACAGCACCAATGGTCTGGCTCGACGAGCAAGAGCGATACTTCCCTTCCGACATCTACGCGCAAGTCGAAAACACATATCCAGCCATCAACCTCACTGCCATAACGAACCCGCCCTCACCGCTCACTCTCGACAACCTCGATGCACTCAATGCTTTCGGCGACAACGGCCATAACGTCTACCTCACATCCAACATCGACGTCACAGAAGATCCGAAATGGCTTGACGGAGTGGTTCCGAATTCCGCCGGAAAGACCAAGAACGCCATCAGCGCCGCCATCATAGTCAACGACCACGGCGACGGCTCTGTCGATGCGTTTTATATGTACTTCTACGCCTACAACATGGGCAACACAGTCCTGTTCCAAGAACTTGGCGATCATATTGGGGATTGGGAACACAACATGGTTAGATTCCAGGACGGGAAGCCGACTGAGATTTGGTACAGCCAGCATGGGAATGGCGAGGCTTTCAAATACGAAGCCGTGGAGAAAATAGGAAATCGACCAGTGGCATACTCAGCGAGAGGAAGCCATGCAAATTACGCTACGAAAGGAACGCACGACCACACGATTCCAGACCTGAATCTGCCTATCGGACCCTTGGAGGATTACTGCTCGCAAGGCATGCTCTGGGATCCTACTCTCAGCGCCTACTTCTACCATTTCAACGCGACGACGAACGCCTTTAGTAATGCTGATGGCAACAGTCCCGTGGGCGCCATGTACTTCAAGGGCCTATGGGGCGACGAACAATATCGTATGTCTGATAAGAGGCAGAAGGATTTCTTTGGGTTTAAGAAATATGTTGGTGGGCCGACGGGACCGTGGGATAAGCAGTTGAATCGTACGAAGGTGTGTCCAGAGAATGGCATTTTGTGTATTGTGAGGGATGAATTGGGACCTTGATTTGGATACTTGATACCCCTTTTCTTTGGTTCGCACCTAAATTGGAATGAAAGACGGTCGATATCCCGGATTGGCGTTTGGGTTTACGGTGAGGGGTTTGGATAGGGGATATGATTATATGGGATGGTAGGTCTTGAATAAACGGGTTGGTTTGGTGGGATGCGGTATACATCGCAATCGGAGGGAAAGGAACCTGTATTCATAGGTTAGACTATTGGATAGATTATCTATACGAGAAATGAAGACTCATTACTTCGAAGCCGGCTTTCGTCTCTTGGGAACTGGCTCTGCCGTCCGTTTGTTCTTGAGACATTGGAAATGAACTAGAGCTAGCATCTCTTGAAGGGAAAATAGCACCATATAAAACACATGATCAGAGCTCTCCGTCATGCTTCTTCCTCCAAAGACTGCTGAACATAATCAACATAACCCACGCAGTAGGGACGGAAGTTCTTTCGTCATACCGCCCGGGAAAGACAATACAGGTAAGTTTGGCCTCTCCTTCATTGCACTAGGATCTTATATTAGAGTCCTAGGCTGAGGGAGTTCTGAATCTTACAAAGGGCATGTTATTTTATCGATGTTGCGATCCTTTTCGTTGCCAATGTCAATATCATCGTCATAGTTGTTAGTTAGTCCTTCCCTCTCCTATTCTAAACCACACGGCTCATTAAAGCTGACCTGAAGTTCCCAATTGCCTCACAATTACACACATATGAGAATTTGACAGCTTGAAGAATGTCCCATAGGGGCGCGACAAGAGCGTCTTCATCGGCGTAAATCTCCTTGTTTGTGCGTCGACTGACTTTTCATCTCGATGAGACTTTCAAGTCTTGTGTTTATACATTCGTCAATAAGTACAAAAAGTGTATGTTAACAAGCCAGTGTTTTCGACGAGGCGAATATATTAGTCTTTGAATGCGTCTTTGCCTCTATTGAAGGATCTCAGGACGTGGTCTTTGTTCGGAACATTAAAATCCGGCTTGGTGTTACATCCATGGGGTGCGTCAAATGACATACATGCAGAGCAATCCTATCTGCAGGGAGATCCTATCTGTAGGGAGATTGCTTTCGAGTTTCGTATCAATTTCTGAAAGGTACACCGGAGACAACCTTCTTCACCGTGCCAGGGTTTTCATCGGCTGCCTCGTCCTGGATCTGGAGGATTTTTGTTATGGTCGACGGGGCTTATTGTTATCATAGCCATTGCCATCGGCGTCTACCCCATATCTCGCTCATCTCCAAGAGACAGCATTCCAAAGGTAATGCGTAAATCCAGGTCTAACTGAATTGAAGCGGCTGAACTGGAGAGTGAGACGCTTGACGAAAACGAGCACTCCTGCGGGGTAGCACTCGTCCTGGATTCCAGACATGATTGGGGATGCTGATGAGGTTGTGGTCTCGTCCGGAAGGCCTCCTTTAAAATTTCTTTGATGAAAATTATTGCCGCTGGTAATGAATTTGTAGGAAAGGGACGGACTGTGAATATTCCTTTGCGTGATTCAATACAGAAGCATGTACCCCTTTCTTGATGATAAAGACCCTCACTGTTCAAACTTGCATCTCAATTGGAAGATTGATATGTGCTGGAAAGGGCTGCTTCATATCCAGATCGAAATCCCTCCTGTCTTCTCTTCATCCTCCCCTATTCTCGCTTAGTCTCACCCTTTCCTCTCCTGCCCACCCAACCACCAAATCCGGCCCCCTCACCTTCCCTTCCCCCTCATCCGTATCGACCAAAATAACGACATTTCGCTAAACAAACAAGCCAAACAAGCTAGGTAGTTTATTGGTAAAACGCACTCACACAATGACCCTCTGGCAATTTTTGGGAGCAATTTTGGGAGCAATTTTGGGCGTGTATTGGCACGTGGTTCAGAGGGAGTGAGGAGTGAGAATGAGGTTCGATTCCTTGTCTGGCTATTACCTTTTTGATTTGTCTTTTTTATTTTACCTGTATCTTTTTGGGTAATGGGGAGGAATCTGGAGAGGTGAATTTTTGGACAGCGGGTGGTGTTCGGAGGGGTGCTTAAGCGAGAGGGGAAGGGGGAGGGCGAAGTTTTGTCGCCGGAAGACAGAATTTTTAACTTCCTTGATCGTGGACCCTGCTGTCTCGACGAGGAGATATATATCGACAACAGGTACAGCAGTGATGACACAAAAAGCCAAAAATATAAGACGTTTTGGGACATAGCAAACAGGCCAATGACCACAGGGAAAGCTGTTTAGGAGGAGGAACAGGGATGTAAGCCTCGTCAGAGTTGAAGTTGCCGGCTGGGGACTGGCGACTTGTCGCGTCTCGACGAAATATTTGGAAGTGCCCTAACTAAGAACCTCTGCGACAAATATATACTTGGATCGTGAGCTGTGAGCTCTTAATTCCTAGAATTAAGTTACCAGCTGAGACAGCCAATTTGTGATGACGTTCGAGCGCCAATTTCAGGGCTTCTGAACCATTGAAACAAAGTGAGCAACTCTGAGGACTTCACTTAAATTCACCCAACTCAAGGATTCAAGGAGCGATACTTCTTGCTATTATATAAAGCCTGTCTGCCACTTCAACGAGCTTCTCAAAGTCATGGTGCTCCAATTACAACCCTGTCAAAACTGCCATGTATGAGCAAGTTTACCAATCTGAGCACGAGAGCAGAGCGCCTCAAATCTTCAATACTCCCAAACAACCTGATACCAACCCCGCTATTCTCAGGAAAGTTTTCCAGGTCTCAGTCCCAACAGAAATTGTCGTCGTCGTTCTAATTCTCGCTGTCGCTGCTATCGTGGGGAATTACAGCCCTCGATCCGTACCTGGCTTGGGAGGAAGATTCTCACAATCTCTCTAGAATGTGAACGGTTCTGAAATAATTGCAGGCCTGTCGATCGAAAGCAAATGCAGCTGGTGATGCAAGCATAAGACGACGTTCCGAACCGGTCGAAGAACGTAAGAAGTTGAGAGTCCTCGGCCGAGATAGTACGGAATTGAATGCTAGTCAAGAATATCATTGGGCCTTCCGCTGCAAAGGCTGTGTTTCGAAACTGAGGTGACAAGAGGTGATTTTGTTCACAGAATTGCTTTAAGATACCCCAGAATGTAGCACTTGCTTTCTGTATGAAACAACCTCGGAAGGGCAGTATCGGTTTCGCGGTGGGGAGAGTTGGTCACTTGTAGTTTATGAACACTATCTCGAGTGACTCAAAAAAATTGCTCCTCTATGAGATAGGATGGTATCCTCAAGACTACGCTTACAACCGCTCTTCGTCGCGGCATATCACAAACAGAGTAAAAATTGTAACGAGTGTCATTGCGCCTTCGCTGTGCTCCTCCGATCCATTCCTCCCAACCTCCATATCCATATACACCATATAAAAAGCCAAAGTACTGCACGGCAGCATCAGTAGAAAATTACAAAGACGCCTATCTAGCGATTCCGGTCTTCTTGCAGTGGTCGAGGACTTCGCGATGTGGAGCCGAGACTGCTAGCTAGTATGCTGCGCCAACTTCCGGGTCGGCCGGTACTTCGAGGTCGTGTGGGGGCGGGAGATGCTATGCCTTGCTCTAAGTCTCCTTCGTCTTCGTCATCGATGCTGCGGGGGATGGGAAATGCCGATGATGAGGAGTTGTTGACTGATTCGGCGGCTTGAACTTGGACATCGTCGCCACTGTCGTCGTGGTAGGGGTCGTAACGAGGACTTGATGGGGATCCTCGGGCAAGAGATCGAACAACGTCGCCTTTGCAAATCGGACATGTTCGTCGACGCGTCGTTAACCATGGTGTTCTGTGATAAGGGTCAGCAAAACTCAAGAACGACAGATCAAATAACTTACATGCAATCGGCATGGAATTCGTGGCCACATGGTAGACTCATAACACGACTAACACCATCGATGTACTCTTCCAAGCATACAACGCATTCGACTTGCTTGCCCATATATTTCTTCCACTCGCTTGAAACGCTTGCGTTTTTCTCGTGCTCTAGAACACGTGGAGGAAGAGCAGGCACCTGCAATGGAGCAGAATTGACTCGCATGAGATCACCAGGCTCCGGTATCCCGGTGGTAGTGCGTGACCGCGGACGTGGTCTGGTTGTAGTTGGGGGTGAATGCTGAAGGAGGGGGGTTGTCACAGAAGAGCTCGTAGGATTTGGTAGTCTTGGAGATTGGCTACCAGGTGTGGCGATTGTCTGGTAAGTCCTCACTGGCAACCTCTCAACAACGGACTTTGGTGCCCGCCAGCGACGTCGCCGTATTCTAGATCTCACCAGAAGTAGAGTGTAAACCACAGTCAAGGTGACTAATGGGCTAACCACCAGCACGAGAAGAGTGTCAAGGAAAGGACTTGCTCCACTGGTTGGAGTCAAGGTCACCCAGAGCCCTTCATACTCATCATCATCGCCATCATCCTCTTCGGGCGCCTCAGCATCGTTGGACTTCTCCTTGCTGCTTGATCTGGACACTGGAAAATCGACATCTTCTTCGTCATCGCCAAAGATCGTGGTCAAAAGTCCCTTTGATTTCCCCCCGGACGGATCCACATCCTTTTGACCCTCCTTGGCTTTTGGGGTTTCATCTCCAGACGCCTCCTTCCCACCGTATTCACCACTGCCTGGCGTAATGCTACCACCTCTCAGAGGTGGGATGTACTCCGGGATATCTTGTAGAGCGCCGCCAATATGCTTCTTTCCTGCTTTGGTCGGACGAGGACTAACATCATTCGTCTTTGTAGAATCGGACTTCTCGCCTGCCTTCCTTCCTTGGCCTTTTGCGCCATTATCATTGTCTTTCCCCGAAGAACCCACTAAATCAGGATCCCGCCAATCCTGAACACCAATTACGAAGTCATCGCCGCCCTTATTTTTCTGGGGAATCTTCTTCCCGGAATCGGCCTTCTTATTTGGCTTCGGAGTAGAAACCTTCTCGGTCCCAGCCTTATCCTCGTCTTTCCAATCATCCACAAGCACCCAATCCAGTTGTCCACTGCTCGGGGGTCGACTGCTGTCTGATTTGGACTTGCCCTTGCTGGATCCAAAGAACAAAGATCTGAACCAACCAGGCCGCTGTGTTGTCATAGCTGCTGACTTCTCTTCCGTGGGCGTTGATCCCTTCTTGTTCGACGCTTTTGAAGCTGCACGGGCTGTCATGGTCGCCTTTGCTACCGCTGTAGTTGGGGTGAAAGTTGGATTGGAGTTGTGCTTCTTCCCCGCCTTTTTCGGTTTGTCGGCGTGTTGAACTTTCAGTGCTGGATTGCCGTTCTCGTCAATCGTATCCTCGATGAAGCTTCCTGGCCCTATCAGAGAGGACAGAAGATGTGCTGTTGTCCGTGATGTGAAAATGGACGGTATCGTGACGTTTGAAGTATCCCCTCGAGCGTACATCTGGATCAACGGCCCTCCCTTTGTATCATCGCCAACTATCAATGCTATGGCCCCTCTTCGTTGTGCCCACTTGACCTTCTCCAAGAATCCACATCCACCACGGCTCAAAAGTACTATTTTCCCAGCAATCTCCGCTCCCTCTTGTAATGATTGAATATCTGCATGATTGCCATTCGATTCTGCTGCTTCCTTATCTGTAGGCTTCGACACGGTTGATTCCGGTAAGGGATGGTGTAGGTAGTCGTCTGTGCCATCATCGATAGTAGGCTGTAATCCGTCGTTCCCTCGCAGAGGGTCCTCCGGCTCAGCAGTCCGGTCACCAAACGGCCCATCTTCGTCCTTCGATCTCTTTTGGGATCTAGCCGCAATCGTCGCAGATTTGCCATCTCCAGATTTCACTCCTTCTGATGTCGCAGCGCCTGACTTTGCATAGCTATCAACCCAACCTGGCACGTCACTACACCCCAATTCGCCTTCCGCACTCGAGGCCACTGCGCCTTGCCGCATGCCATCATCCCCAAATCCACTCCCAATCCATACTTGTCCCTTCAGACCTTCTGCAGGTAGAGATGGACCAAAAGCAGCGGGTCGTGCCAAAAAGGCGGTGGAATTCTCGTGTGTGAGTGTGATAATCGCATTCGGCGGGAAGAGTGAGAAGGGGACTCGGAAGGAGAAGAATGCTCGTATGCCAGTCTTCGGTGCTGGCGCGGTAGTCGTTATCGTGTGCGGTTGATGGGAAGATCGTAGAGAGAGGAATAGTAAGAAGACCGTCGTCACGAAGAAGGCGACGACTACGACGACTCTTGGAGGTCGCATGATTTGAAATGAGGTCTCGAAAATGCCTCAAGAGGGGAATCTATCAGCTCTGCAGCTGCAACGGGCAGTGAATGAATCTCTCATCCGAATTCGTGATTTGAAGAGTCGCCAAAGAATGTAAAGAACACCGCTGAAGGACGCCCGTGATGCTAAATGGAGAGAAAGACGTTGGCAGCAGGGGTGAGTCGAGTTGATGCTGCGGACGACTTGTGGCTGAAGCGGGATGGTTGATTGTAGATCAACATCAACAGTGGGTCCTGCTGTGGCTTCGATTACCAACACACAAAAAACTTGCTTGCGTGACCTCGACCGACTTATCGAAAGAGCATCATGAGACTTTTGCCAAACAAAACAATCATAAGATGCCTGCAAAAGGAGCTGGTGTTGATCAGGTTGTCTATCATGATCGACCCGCTTTTTAGAGAGCGGGAAAAGCTGTCCCGGGCTCCGAGCCTCCGCCAGCAATTTGCACCTTCGCATCTCGCAGTGGACAGTGAACGACAAAGTAACAAACCATCATTGTGCTTCATTTATCCTTCAAATCTCCAAATAATGCTACCGCATGTTTACCAGACAAAGTATCCGCCTTTCATCAACGGGCAGGTTGATTTATCTCGTTTTGCTCCTCGGTCATCCATAGATCATATTGTGGACCAGCTTATCATGGTATTGAATTTTACTAATTTATTCCCACTATGCTACCAAATCGGATAGAGAGTTTCAAGAGAATCTCTTCGGTACGGTAAAAGAATGCCTCGTCTTCTGGTCTCTCGCGAGAGCGGCGATATCTCGCATTGTCTCGCTATCTGTTCTTCAGGATAAATTCCCTGAATCTCCGAATCACATGATAGATGGATACTTTTCTCTCGATGTGAGATCTAGAATCTTTGAGGTTCATGTCGTTTCTTAGGGTTCAGCTTGTACCATGGATTTCGTCGTCGTCAATAATCCAGACGCGGCGTTAGTGCACGGGGAGAGCGACTCATGGTGCATCGTCTCTCAAGCCACCGATGCTATCGGAGTATATCACCCTGACAGTTTGCTTATACTTGCCTCTTCACGTTTATAGGGCTCTGAAATCACCCGTGTCCCGTCCCATCTGATCGCCAGATCTGCTCAAGGACATTTGTCTCCCTTCCAATGGCTGTCCTTTGAAGCTATCATGTTTCAATCACTAAGAGGTAAAACTCTCGATGCATTGCAGAACTGTCCACGTGCCATAGCATTTCTCGATGTCTATGCAGAATTCTGATCAATTTAACTTTCGTAGCTCATGAGCTACCACCCCGTCTCGAACCAACTCGAGAGTTATATTCCCGTTTCAATTAGAACACCGAGTCCCTCAGCCCTGCCAATGTCTACATCAACCACTCCTGGAGAAGGCTACAACCGCCATTATCCGTCATGACTCTCTTAGCGCTCTATGGGGCTCCCTCCATATGTTTACTCCAGACCTTTGCCGTGACGTTGTGGAGGCTGTAAGAGTATCTGGATCCTTCCTTCCCTATCTCGTATAGCAGCCCTGTTATTGCTTGCTTTAACATATGCCCGATTCTCCTTCTCGTTCTCTTCGGCCCTTTTCTTCTCGCTTTTCGCGTCTCTGATACCGCTTTTGCTGTACGAGCTCTATTCAAAGTCCTCTTTTCTTGAGGCTCCCTCAAATTGCAATGAACATCAACGAACCCAAGCATGGTGGTGGATTTACCTACCTTTCTTCAATAACGGCAAACATCATCAAAAGAGCTCGAGGCCCAGCTCGATGAAATCAGACCGTTTGCCCTTCTCAACTGGGTTCCTGACGAGGTATGCTGTTACCCCCAATACCCTCAAAAGACGTGCACTGACGCTTACAAAGGCGCGAAATCATTTTGTAGCCACGAGTGCCGAGTTTGCAGGAACGACTCTTTCCTCTTCTTCGCATTTTCAGGGACCCAAGTCGCACTCTTAGCAACTCCATCTAGCAGTGCTAATGAAGTTGGAACTCCAAGTAATCCTGATTAGTTCTTATTTATTGTATTGAGTTTTGGATTCTCGTCGGCGGTTAATGCCTGGGTGTTCTTCCGGATCAGTGATGGACTCTTCAATCTAGCTGTACGCCTATTCCTTTTTTTACCCTGTTTCCCTAACAAAGATTGGTATTGAACGTAGCAGGTCACCTTGGGCATGTACCATGTCGGCGGTCTTCCTTACCTCCGTGGAGTCTTTCTCGCTATTGCTAACAGCGGAACTCGTCTTCACAATCTTCATGCTCGCAGTCAAAAAAGCACAAAAGCACCTCATCGCACCTGTCGGAATCGGCGTCTCACTCTCATCGCAGAACTCACCAGTACGACACAGCCGCCTTCGCCTTCATTTCCATTCCCTCAATATCTATCTAACAATACAATCACTGGTGTCTACAACATCGGAGGTTCCGTCAACCCAGCCCGCTCCTTCGGCCCGAGAGGAGCCGTTTTCCGATAGTCCAGCACCACCGCATCCTAATGATCAGTTCACAGGTTTGACGGATGGGGGCATGCATACTGATGAGATAGTGAGTGGGCGTAGTGCTTCTGAGAGGTCGCTCGGGGGACATGTAGGGACGCAGCAGATAGCTATGAAGCCTACGATCAAGAAGGGGAGTGTGGGAGTAATATATTGGGTAAGGAGAGGTTGGTTAGGTCGAATATGTAGAGTAATCGGAATATGAATAGTGGTATTCCGAGAGAGGGGAGTTTTTTTGATAAGAAAGAGCGGTTTCGGGTTTATTTGGAATTGGAGTTTAGGTAGGAGGATAATGAGTATATAATGCATGTTATTACATATAGGTAATTTTCTAGTAATAAAAAACGTCTTTTCAGCGAAACTGTCGTGAGACATCGTCGGAAAAGCATGTTTGCTCTGTCCCCGAGCTTACTAAAGTGAATGGGGAGGCTCAGAGTTGGACGGAAGCATCTAGAGAGAAGCACTGACTTATAATCAGGAATGCCGAAGACATCGAAACAGCCTTAACAACCGGAATTGTGACATCTTCCCGGTCAATGAACTTAGACGACAAGCGATAGCTACGCAATTCGAACTCTTGATAGCACAGGAGGTGTTTGGAATGCGATTTAATCAAGTCATCGAACTTTCGGTGTGTTTGGAGCAGGCAGATCCGCTAGTCTCCAAGTCTGCAAAGATTCACGAACTGTTCTCATCCATCTCTACCTACTTCAGGTCTTCCAATAATTTCGACAAAAACAGTGTCAAAAAAGAAAATAGTGCCGACGACAATAACACAAACAAAAAAAGACATTGGCAGATGCTCACAGGATCTTGATGTTTCAAGAAAGTCCTCGTGGATACCAACCGTTATTGGAACAAATCCTTGCCGGTAGTTGAATGCTGCATCACTAGACAACTTCCCATGTACGCTCATCGATGTTTCCATTGTATTGCTCTTGCTCTTGCTCTTGCTCTTGCTCTTGCTCTTGCTCCTTGAAAGTGAAACCGTCTTCTATGGTTTGGTGAGATCTACGAGTCTTGCAAAATTAACAAAAGTGCAAAACAGTAAGGTTGCAGAATCGAATGTAGCAGGTGGAAGATGAAGTTTCAACTCGGACCTCGATCCGCTTGAGCAAAGCCGCCCGGATATGACGCCAGAGTAACCAGAATCATAATACGAAAGTAATCACAGCGAGCTATGCCAGTCATTAAGATTTAGTTCTAATTTTGATGACACCCCGCACTTCCATGATAATACCCAACGCTCCAACCTCCCCCCAGTACCTGTACGCCTCCTCCAATGCTTGCTCATCTCTATCTCATGCAAATGATATAATTCCGCTATGATCCTTGACCAAACTTCAAATCGTATCTCATTGCTTCGTAGTCTCGTTCAAGTCACATCCACATCGTCGTTCCTCGTCACGTGCTCAGAGCGTCTCCTGAAATCCCAGACTTCTTGCTGACTCCTTGCAAATAGGAATTCAGCTTTTTAAATATTTCATACGATGCTGAATATATACATTTGTGGCTTCATCTTTTGAGGACCTCGAGGCATGTCGAGGCTTCTGGAGAGGAAGCAAGTCAAATAAAGTTGATGAGGGTTTTGACGGAACCGGAAGGGCCAGGAAGGTAGAAGACTGAGTCGAATTTGGCATCTTAATGGTGTGATCGAAAGTCCAGTGAGGTGCTTTTTGTCTAGAAGCCATTGTGGCCTCGTTGGAAAATCTGAAGCCGATCGTTTCATAGACACATGTCCCTTTCCAGCATCGTCCACAAAGCCGCAGAGAGCCATTGAATTGGATTGGAGGAATATTAGAAGCCTTGTTTCTAGTCTCGCCTTATGCGAAGGGCGGGTTCCTCGACAGTTAACTCAACCGCGGTTTTGGGAATGATCCTACTGTCACCCGGTAACTCTGATGGATTTTCGTACATTGGTGTTGCTGGAATGTAAGGGTCGCCCTTGAAAAGATTAAAGTCAGTAAATAGGAGTTATAAAACGAATAATAATATAACTCACGGGAGTCACTGGTATTTTCTTGACGTATCCCAAAGCTCTAGATGAGTCCGCCCACACCATTATGATCGCCTCCTCATCTGGCAGTGTCATGTAAGTCATCGCAAAACAATCCGATTTCGCCGTGAGTTCCTTTGAAGTTGCAATCCTCTTCACATCCATAGGACTCGAATTCAAGTTCGATATCTGGTAAAGGTGGCCCTTGTCATTGACTAGAGCGAGCTCTCTCCCGGATGGTGAGAAAGCAGCACATTGAATGCGGCTGCCAAGCCTTCCCTGGCGACTAGAAATCTCAGTCTTGATGGCATTCTTAAGGCCTTCCTCAGGCTGTATTAGAACTGGTACCCCTGACTGCGTCCAAGTGCTGACACAGATCAAGTTTTCCTGTCCTCCAGGACCGGACCGGAAAATTGCAGACGAGACTCCATTATCTTCTGACTCGTGCAAGGGCACATGATATCGACAGGAGGAAAGCTCCCGAAATGTCAGAAAGGGGAAGCTCCACGAATATATCTGTATTGTTCCATTCCTGGGATCTCTGGTGCTACCAAGGAGGATGAGTCCGTCGTTAGAGAAGGACAGAGTCTCTACGGCCGGACATTCTTTGCATTCCTTGTGCCAGCGGCCATGGAGGCGGTCTTCTCGCGGATTTTCTGAAGGGGTTGTCTTGAAGAAACGTACGATAGAGTTTTCGAATCCGACAACCACGTAATTTTCTTTGGGGCAGACGCTTATGCTCCGGCACCATAGTGAGGAAGGCATGCGGTACTCAACGACAGGCGCCGTTGGCTGAGCGAGGTTCATAATTCGAAGCTAGTATGGTCAGGAAGGATTTCACCTGGGAACTGTGAAACTTACAGTAAGCCTTTGATCCCGAGTTCCAATAATGTATGCTAAATGCACTTTTGTCAAAGCCGCAAGAAGGCAGGTACTCTCAGTTGCAATGGCTCGTACCATGGTAGGAGGTGAGGTACCTACATCCCAGATATGGATTGACGATTGAGTCCAGAATAAAGCGAATGATGAATTTTGGGAGAGATACACATTTATGTTCTTAGCGCTTTTGCCTCTGACAGAAATTTTTGTAGCACTAGCCAAACTTTTTAAAGAGATTTCGTCCAGTCTTTGGGATTCCAGAGTGGATGACGAAAGGGAGCTCGTTTCTCCTGACGCCTTGAAGGATTCCTTTTTCGAGCCAAATTTGGACCACAAACTAGACTTCACTTTTTCAGGTGGAGCAACTACTGGAACAGTCCGACTCCTGATAAGAGGTGACTGGTCAAAGGAGACTGTGGATGTCATTGGTTCAATTCTGGGCTGGCTTAGCGCACGAGAAGTGATAGAATTAGGGGAGAAAGGTGGTTCTCCAGCTGAGTTTGAACCTCTTCGACTGTCAACAATTTTTTGAAAATCCGATGTTGCTCCGTCCATGGAAGCCAATGAAGGCACTTTTTCCGAAGGTGAAAGTTCAGTTGCAGGGGTGTCCAAAGTCTGACGATAGCCTGGAGAATTCGGAGATGGATGAGCTTGAGAAATTGATCGAGATCGATCAGCAGATGCTGATTCTAGGAAAGCAGGTCGACAGGGCAGGGACGACGGCTCGGTGTCATGTGATCGTTGACCTCCTCCACCAAGAATGTTGCCATATCCCGAAGTAAACATGCCTGTCTCTTTGGGCGGTGCTAGCTGGAACTGCGTCGGTAAGTGCCGTTCCACATTGATCGTATCCGCGGAAGGTTCCAGAGGTTTCAGCAGATCCCAAGTATGTCTTGCGAGCGAGATTTCACGTGCCATTGTCACATCCTTTCCACAGTGTAGGCATTTCGATTGCGCCGGGAGATTGAATTCAGGTACCTCGTCGGGATCCAACTAGAAAAATCGCAGTCAGTAGGTGTACTCGTCTAGGAATGATGCATGTCCAATGCGATTACGTAGAACAGAGAAGAGCATTGTCATCAAATCGGCATAAAGATGTCAATCGACCAAATTCTTACGCGATTTGACAGTCTAGAGAGGTTAAAGAAATCCAAACTGCAATTGCTCACCCTTCTCGAGCAATTGAAGTAAATGATATCATAAAATCACTCTCGTATTCAAACTGCGTCTGTCTAATCGTGTAACTGAAAGGATGATTGATATCTCACAGTTGATTGTGCAGTGTATAGCGTAGGACATACCGGTAACTTGAGATATTCTAAACCTCTGAGTTGAGACTCTCCGACAAAATGGCATTTCGGACAGTTGATGGCATATAATCTCGGCTGTCCTGTTCTGAACTGGCCGCTGGGATCGTCGAGTAGCGCAATGTTTCTGGTGAGCTCTGACATGTTATGCATCATCTCCCTGTCGCTGACACGATGGGTAATCTGTCGATCGCTGAGCTTTGCACAAAGAGAGTCTATCGCATCCATTTCGGTTTCATCTCCTTGGGATCCAGTAGAATTTCTCCTTAATAGAATTGGCGTGTCTGGAAGAATGATTCTGAAAGTCTCGCTGAATGTAGAGACCAAATCCGCCTTTGAAAGTTGCCCTGGTATTCGCATGTTATCGAGAGCATGTAGAACAGCATTTCGAGTTCTGGCAGAGGACGACTGAAGCCGTACATCCCGAGTCTCTCTATTCACGGTATACTGAACCGACGCCCCGACCACGAATTGGGAGACGTCTCGGAGCGCGAGAAATTGTGACAGCCAGTCTCCACCAAATCCATCTTGTTGTACAATTGTAGAGACATATTGTGAGGATAGACATTCGGGTAAGGGATACTGATTCAAGACTTAGGTTAGCTAATGTAGGCTGTCGCAACGTTCATATATGGGACATACCAATTCCGATGCCAAATTTGGCAGTTCATACCTCAGTCTCGGTGGAAGAGCGAGAGCGTTAGGTTCGGTGCGCAACGAGTCAGTTATCTCTTTGCAGACTAGTAAGAGAAAGGATTTGGGGCCTGGATAGCTGTCGTATAGTCGCTCCAAAGATCTGTGAATGCGTGCAAACCGCTCTCGTCGATCTTTTGCCCGCTGATTCGTTGGAACTTTGGGGTGAAGCGTGAGAACTCGGAGCGCAGAGTAAAGAAACTCTGCCAAGTACTTGTCCCTTAGCGAAGTTCGCTCCCAGAGACTATCTCGGCCTTCAATGACAACCTGCAGTGCGAATTCAACGGTTCTCACCGTCACCTCCCAGGAAACAAGAAACCCAAGATACCAGCCGATCTGCAGACTTTCAGAAGGTAGCGAAAGCCGCTGTATGTAGAAGATCGTAGAAAGCTGCACGAGAGCGCACGCCACACAATGTTGATAGGCCTCTTTGTCTCCTTCCGAATATATCTTCTCTAGTGAGAAGCGGCCCAGAAGCTCTAATATGATGTCGTCGATGTCGCTGCGAAGGGACAAGAGTCTCCAGGCGTTGGCCAGGCTCATGAACAATGACGACGAGGCTGGAGCCGCCATCGCATGCTGGGAGGAGGCGTGAGGTGTTGGACCTTGACGCTGTCCGCCACGTGGGCGTGAGCCAGCTCCGTAACTTTAGAGCGTGTCAAAATACAGTCGGTTTGTCGTATGTATGGTGACTTATGAAGATCCACGGGAAAGAAGCTCTAAGGTACAGTATGTTGAAGGCGGCTTTTTTGCTGGCGAACGCCTTGTAGGACTACTCATAACCGCTACTGATAGAGCTATAGGTGCCTGGGCTAGTGGGGTTAGAGGCGTTTGCCCCGCCTCGATTTCAAGGCAGAGGTGTGGTACATGTGGAATGGGAGGCTTGAATCCTCGATCCCAGTTGCCCTTTTGAGAAGGAGGAAGGGCAGGCCAGATGGTCGTCGTGCAGCTGCGGCTGAGGTTCACTGCAAGATTGCAGAACGCAATGAGCCATCACCGTTGTGGAGCGCCCGGCAGTCTCAGATTCTATTGGCGGAAGGCCGTTCTGCCTTCCGGAGAGACCTGATAATTGGCGTCGTCTGACGGTGATACGTTACTCTCCGACACGGAGTAATCTCAGAGAGGACGTCGACTTAGAGCCTCGGCACAGCACAGTGCCGTTTTAGAAGCGACCCGACCCTTAGCGACGATCCTTTGGCCCAGATGGGTTGGTGGCTAAAACTTTGTTTGATTCTCTGACAACAAACACGATGTGACGTAAGAACTGAAAAAGCTGAGTGCACAGGGAAGAAGGGTATGTTTCTCTTAGAAACTGTTCAAATCACTCAGCTATCTTGAACAATCACTCTTTCGTACATGATTTTTGAGAGGAAGATAACGAAGAAGCCGAGGTGGGAACAGTAACTAGCAATAAAAGCAGCATCAAATTGTCTTTTAGCTTTGGCAGGGGAAGAGTTTAATTTTGGGTTGAGCCGGCATGGCTATCTGCATCCTCAGCCAATGGCCATAGGCCCTTGAAAGCTGTGGCTGCAGTACACCCACCCTTACAGTGCCAAGTGCCGCGAATTCACGACAACTGCTCGATCTGTATTAGCATCTGTACCACTTCCCGCGCGGGGACACGTTCCCTGTTCACCTGATTGCCCTGAGATCTCCGTTAAGGCTGTGCAGATCTGCAGAAAATATGTCTATTTCGAATCCGAAAAATCTAAGCTCGGGAGAGAGTCTCCCCGCTTTCGATATAACTTCCTTGAGAATCGTCTACTGGCTTTGACGAGAAGGCACTGGCCGCACCCATACAGATACCTTCAGTCGCATCATGATGGACCACGAAAAGCCTCAAGCGGTGTCGCCGCAGATATTTGAGTTCAGTGGGGAACCGTCTCAGTCAGTCTACGATTCGGAACTCCACTATGGACGTCCTCCGTCAATCGAGGAGCCGGCGCAAGTCAAAGAAAAGCGGGAGCGTCGAGGGGAGAGTGTTTGGTAAGAGGTCAATTAGCCTCAGCGCAAGAATCGTCACTCATCGTATTACAGGAGAGTCTTGAAAGAGAGACATATCAATGTGAGAATGATCCCGCAGTGTTCAAGCCACCTTGACTGACGCGACACGTCACTACAGATGATTGCGTTTTCTGGGTACGTATTCACACCCCCTTTCCGTTCCGGCGCATAGTTAATAACATTCGTGTCACCAGAACGATTGGAAATGGTACGGGCTCCTCCAATCATCCAATGAATCGGGAATGCTGACGCACTGTCGAAGGACTGTTTCTTGGAAGCGGAAGATCCTTGGCCTCAGCAGGGCCAGGCGGGGCAGTTTTGAGTTACGTCCTCATGGGTACAGTAGTCTCGTCGGTTATCTCTTGCTTGGGAGAAATGACTGCCTTGATGCCTGTAAATGCGCCTGTAATGGAGTTTCCCAGACGCTTTCTGGATCGAGGTGTTGGCTTTGCCGTTGGTTGGATGTACTGGTGAGCATTTCGGAAGACGATACTTACAACCATGCCTAACATTGTCCAGGTTTGGGTACGCAGTACTTGCGGCCGAAGAATTGACTGCGATTTCCAATTCGGTAAAATTCGAGTACAATGACGGCAGAACCCTTTTGGCTTGGGCAGTTGGATTGAATGTCGATGGTGCAGTTTGGATTGGTTTGTTTCTGATCTTAGCGACAATCATCAATCTGTTTCCTGTAAAGGTGCGTAATACTTTGAGCCCTCATCGGTGTGGAGATGAGAAAGTGTTACTGGCAGCTGCTGACGTCAGATGACAGTATTTTGGCGAGCTCGAATATGTGTTTGGAAGCTTGAAGCTGGCATTCATCTCAATGCTCATCGTTATGATGGTCATACTGGACGCGATGAAACGTTAGTACTTACAATCCTAAATGTTCCGCAGCCCATTGACAGTTGAAACACAGCGCGAGCCGATGCGTACTACACCAAGCCGATAGGATCAAAGTGTAGGTCTCTCCTCCCCCATCCACAAGCACCTCAATCGCTGACTCTGGTTGAAAGATTGGGACTCACCGTACTCCTTCTTCAACAATGTGTACCAAGTAAAGGATGAAAACGGGAATTTCCAACGAGATATCAGAGGATCGATCGGAACGTTCCTTGGGGTCTGGTATGCTTGGATTTCCGTGCTGTGCCACCCCCTTTTCTGACCTTCGCCTAGGACGACTTTCACGAATATTATATTCTCGTACGTCGGAATGGATATCGTGGCTGCAACTGCAGCAGAGAGTAAAGAGCTGGCGAATGCAGAAAGCATGAAAATGGCAGCGCGAAAGATCTCACTCCGAATCATAACCCTGTACTGCCTCGCAATGCTTGCAGGCTCCTTCATGGTTCCCACCAACCACCCCTTCATCAACGGCGGAGGCCAATCGGTTGGATCCCACTCCATATTCATCATTGCCGTTGTCGAAGCTGGAATTCCCGCAGCCGCTCACTTTTTCAACGCCATATTTACATTTTCCTCGTTCACCTGCGCCATCAACTCGATGTATGTAGCATCCCGTGTGCTTCATACCCTGGCATTGCGAGACCAGACAGGCCCAGATTGCATCACCCGAAGACTGCGCCATTGCAGCTCTGGTATCCCTGTAAGGGCAGTTCTTGCAACTGCCGCAATGATGCTGATATCATTCATGGGCCGTAGTGGGGCTCCTGGTCAGGTAAGTTTTGACTATCAAAAACAAAATTAGAAAAAATAAGACTGCTTATTGACTTGAATGGCAGAGACTGAGTGAACTTTCGACCAATTGTACGGTATCGTTATTGGTTGTGTACATTGTCATTTGCGCAACGTATCTCAGCTTCTTCAGAACGTAAGCACAAGAGTTCTTCTATTGTCGAATTGAAGTGGCGCAAACGAAGCTAACTTTGGATCAGGTTGGAAGATGTAAAAACATATGGCAATACATCCGAAGCACAAGCTGAAATCTACGACCGAAACCACCCACGATATCCCTACAAATCGCATGGACAATGGCTTAAGGCCTGCTATGGCATGGTCTCGTGCATCCTGTTGGTACTGTTCAATGGAATAGGGCCGTTCTTAGAGCGTCCTTTCGACGTTCATCAATTCATTGCATCATACATCAGTGTATGCACATCCGAAAGTCCAGATTTGGAACCAGTACAGTTAACTCACGAATCTAGGTACCGGTGTTTATCTTGCTTATCCTAGGCTACAAGATCCGCAAACACGGTTTCAAAATCTCCCACTGGGGTCCCGAGCGATCCAACGATCTACGCAACGCGATACAAGCAGGCAGCGAGATACGAAAGGGCAGGCTCGAGTTGCCCGACGACGGGTTTACAAAAGAAAACGGTGTGACATTCCTGAAATGGATTTGGGTATGGATGAAATAGGGTAAATATCTCGTCGTTACTTGTGGGTATTGTGGCTCTAGATAGGACAAAAGTGGCGCATATCATTTTCCGATTTATTTTAGCATTGCCGGGTTTGATGAACTTGATACCACAACACTAGCAAAAAATAACTTTACTGTTCAAATCTGCCTTATGGCTAAACCTGCCCCTCAAAGAGCCTTGCCCTGCAGCTTGGATGAAAAGAGATCTCCGTGAATTAATTCAAAATAGAAACGGCACTTCACTTCTTGCAACACGTCACTTGTCACGCTTGTAACATTTTAGACCCCGCAAAGCCACGATCGCAAGCCCTTATCATGAAAACGTTCATCGTTTGGGGGCGCAGCATCCCTATTTAGAAACCAATATTGTCCGGCTTCCTTGAACCCAGTCGTTTCGACCACCAGCTATCTTCCGGAACTTGCCGCAGTCCCTTCATAGAGAAGCAGCATAAATGGTTCTTAAATTAAGATATGAGAAGTCCTCAAGGGTACTGAAAGGCTTGCATATAAATCAGTGGATGGAACAAAGAAAGCTCTTGCTTCACCGGTGGTGGGTTGTACAAACTTTCCAAGCTTTGAGGCTTGCATCCTTCGGACGCCGACACGTGACCTTTGAGCTTAAGATTCCACGGATATCCTTCGGACAATTTGTGATATGCAGCATTAGACCATGAGGGCTTTGTTTTCAAATATACTTCTTGATTCTGTCGATCTGTGGTAACCCATATTTATAGCGAAATGAAATAAGGGTATCAAAAGCTTCACTCTGCATCTCCAATGCCTCCCTTTTCACCGCCTCCAAATCTACATCCTTGACTTTTGGCCCTCTGTTAACTCTTTCTATACTTACCTGCATCTGCATCAAGCGTCTATCAGTCGCTCTACTCGATCCTTCTGATCCTTCATAAATCACATAATCACAGCGCTCCCGCCCGAAGCGAGTTGTAGACGCTCAGCATTGCGGGAGCGACATTTGCCGCCACAGGAACCGTCGTAACAGACGACGGTATCAAAAATACATAGCGTACCATAAGCGTAGCCGCATTAGAAACGACATGTATTCCGCCATAACCCACAGGTGGCCCTGCAACCTCTAGGCCTAAAAGCCCGCAGACACTGTGAAAGGCACTGCCTGGCCACTACAAGACATGTCAGTACTGTCACTGTTGAGAGTAGAAAGTCTCGCTTGAAATAGAATAGCGACTAAAAAAGAAAGCAACTCGTGATGGGCAGAGCAGATAGAGGATTTCAGAAGGAAAGACTTCCGTACACTAGGTACCCCAACACCTCCGTACCCATAACTAGGATTTGAGTAGGCCCAAGACGTGCTCGGTTCTTCCGCCGTATAGATCCCATTACCAGACGAAGCTCCATGAGCTTGAAGAGCCGTACCACTCATGACACGCAAACCTTGATTAGTGATGGAGAATAACCTGCCGAGAGAAGTGCCGTGCCAAAGTACTCGAGTTGGCAGCCCCGCCATTTGTCCAGTATGTGCAGTCTCAATCTCAGGGGCCGCGTTAGCGAGCACGAATTGGTGCGTCCCGGCAGGCATACCCGGGACTCGTAATGCCCCAGTTGCGGACGCCAAGAAGCCGCGATAGTTGAGGCATACCCATGACAGTAGCTTTTCGGTTGGAGCACCGAGACGCTTCACTGCTACTGTCAAATCGTTTGCGTTGCTCAGTGTAGCGATGGCAGGCATTGTTTGTAAGAGTTGAAGGACAGTATTTGTATTAGGGAATGGGCATCCGGGCAGTAGGCTGATTGATCCGGTCGTGGCCGCGTGATACACCATTGTGAGAAGTAAATCCACAACCTGAGGATCGTGTCGAATCTCGGCCAGCCGAATCTCCAGACTCGCCCGAAGAAATAACGTGCTGCAGCCAGGCAGTGGGCAAACAGAAGAGCGCCGTAAAGGGATATTATGAGCAGCTCCACAGACAACGCAGGATTGCGGGAGATCATTCAGAGTCGTTGTAACCACTGTATGAATATCTTCCAATGATTTGAAGCCTTGGTGCAAATGCCGCGTCAAGTTACGTGCCAATTGATAACTTGTGCGGTTTGCTCGCCCATGACAAAATGGACCGTTTGGGATACTGTCATTTCGGGCGATCTTCCATGGGTGATGGACGTATTCATTGCTCGTCGATTCGCCGTCAAAATGGAGGCAAAAGCCGGCTGGAATTGTATAATCGCCTAAGTCCAGATGAAGAATTCTATGAAAGATCAGGGAGTCAGTAATCATTCAATCCGATTCAATGATTCTACGGCTGAGACACAATTCAGGTGTCCTGGCTCATAAAACAGTCCAGGAAAGAAAGTATGCTACTTCCCGAATAACTCACAAGCTCTGGGCGTTACCTACGCCCATGGCAATCCGTTGCAACGGTCTTAAACGAGTAAGTGGGAATTGCAGTTCAACTTCCCTGTCGCTGACCTTTTCAACCAATCCGACGAGCGCTGTGGGGAGTTTCGCAAGCTCATCCTCAACAGGGGACGGGTCTTCGATAGAAATACTTGCTAACATTTCCGAGACACCAGTTGGATCAAAGGCTTTGAACACCGCTCGCAGGCCCTCAAGACGCTTGGCTTCAGCAAAAAGTGCTGCAAACTGAGCATCGAGATAATCTGCTGCGCCTGCTAAGCTCTCTGCAGGTAACTGATCGTTCAAATCAACCTGCAGATTCAGCATTTCGGCCAGCGCGGCGAGAGTGCGCCTGTCTAAGCTATCCATGTCAGGATCCTGCAACCAACTTGCGAGCATTGCCGTTGCAACCTGACTGCTTGCTGTTCCTTGGTGCAGTTCTAAAACTCGCATACAAGTGTCAATACCGTCTTTTGTCGTCGCAATCAGCAAGGATAGCACTTTGCATATTTCTGCGGCATTGTTGCCATCCGAGACAAGAATCTTCATCAAAGCTAGCATCGGCGGTTGATATTGTCCTCCATAATACATCGTCAACAGATCGAGGATATGCTCCAAGCTGGCGTTTAGTGATCCATCGCCACCTGTTAGAATGCATCGTGGGACACGTCCAAATCCCCCGAAATCCTCCTCTAAGCGTGTAATTGCATGGGTATGTGCCGATAGATACTGAACCCAACTTTGAAGAGTGGGAGCCATTATGACTGGAGTAGAGTTACTATCATGTGCCATTCGTTCAGGGCAAGTTGAATGAATGTCTCCCACGAATTGAATCCAGTCTGCAACTTTCAGACTTGTCACTGCATGGTCCAACAAACGCATTTCTCGCTTCCCTAGCATTCGGTAAAGCACATGATGCCAATACTCAGTCGCAGCAGACGCCGGAGTGGAAGCCAAGAGCCTTGCTAGATCAATGCAGGCGGTATCGGCCTCTCCGTCCTCCCAGCCTTGGATGATTAGCCGTACACTGTAGAGGAAACCCGGAGGAAGTTCTGGAAGAAGGGCTAAGCAACGACAACGGAATCCAGTGCCAAATCCAGGGCCGTGGGCTACAATTAAAGCAACAGAGCAGAGGTCAGCATCGGGGCCTGTCATCCATACCGAGATGAGCGAATGAATGAGTCGTTCTGTCGGCTTATCCAAGACGCCCTGTTTGACGAGCCGGTCCATGCAGTACAGATCAATCTTTTTGGTCAAAGACGTCGCTATGGTAGGCGCCGCACTTTGCACTGATAACCGCAGATCTTGTAAAACTTGAACATCCTCTGACTTGGGCCAAGCATTCAGCAACACTTGAAACGACATGTCAAGAAGAGGCCTTAGCCAGAATACTTCTTGTAATGCGGCCCCGAACGCTTGGAGCTTTTGCTCCAGACCACACCATGGCCTCCCAGCTGCCAGCTGTTCCTGGATTTTTCTCTGCATCTCTTCTGTGCAGCTTGAAATAAGGCCAACTAGATCAGGGGCAATGATATCACGAAGTATTCGAGTTCGGTGATCTTTCAGAACAGGCAACAGTCTCATAACTCCGGCCATTCGAGTACTTTGAGAGTTGCCTTTAGCCCCATACATTTGCAGTAAAACAGTGCCGATCGATGGATCCCCAACGGAACGAATGACTTTTAAAATTTCCAATGAGTCGTGAGTGATTGGCTTTCCGACGCAAAAGTGGGCCAGTAATTCGGTGTCGTTGGGGTCTGTCCTGGAGGCGGTATCAATAGTTTCAAACAAGTTATCCAGCATGTCTCGGGCCTCATTGAATATTCCGCGACTGATAATGAACTGGACATTTCCCACACGGATCGTGGACGAGGATAAGCCAAAACCTCGAGCCAAGGTGCCTGCCACCAACGTCGAACTGCCAGAGATGAAATCTGGCCCCTGTAATGCAAGTAGGTCTCGAAGAGCAGCTTGATTATGATTTGAGAATTCATTCCATCGACGCAAGCGGTCAACGTCGGGACGCCATGCAGCCCAAACTCTCCAAGCCGGAAACGCGTTATCGAGCAGTTGTTCCGGCCCACGGTCTTCAGGAGAAAGTTCGACTGACCTCTCGGATACCTCTGATAGCCATGATGCAGCTTTGTAGGCACGAAGCCATTGCCCTTCAAGTTTCAGCTCATCCAATTGAATAGAAAAATCTTTGCATGCTCTGCGCGCTAGGGCATCGATGTGCCGATATACAAGAAACGAAGGAGGTACCCCGGCAATCAGAACGTCGACAAGGGCACGAAGGTACTGACCAGGCGACGAGATAACAGAGTCTGCAGCTATCATTTCCTGAGCTCTCTGTGCCTCGACATCGCTGACCGCCCCTGGGTTAACGTGCTGTGAAGCCTCGGAGTTAGCAATTGCTGAAAAGGGCGAAAGATAAGAGCTAAGCCGGCTTGGCGAGTTTCAAACTCCAAAGATGCCCTTTATAGAGTTGAAGTTGGGAGAAGCACTCATGACGTTACCAGAATCTCGGAAAGTTTGCATCGAGATTTACTTACGTTGGCGGTCACAATGGCTTGCAAATAGGAACGGAGGCCATAAACATTGCCTGGACCGATATTGACGCCCGTCGCAAGAAGCTCTCTCAGGGTCTCTGGTGATAAACGATGGCCACAAGCTTTGCAATTTTCGGGATCAGTGATCGCCCAGTAGAGGAGGGAGCTTAGAGTTCAGGGATTGTCCTGAGTTTAAGTTCCAAAGATATGCTCAAAGTAAAGGTCGGGAATAGATTTCACGAACCACACCACAACATCGCAAAGAGTACTACGAGAACGACTCACCTGCTATTGCAACATCTTTGGCGGCATGCTTCTGCATTAAGGTCACAAGACGAGCATCGGTTTCGTCTTGCGTGAGATTCCCTTTCTTCTTTTTCTTGAGATATGCATCAGTGTGTTGTCGAAGCTGGACCCACGGAAAATCCGGGTTGGATACTGGGACCTGACCAGGCGTGACAGGCTAGAACACCAGAGAGTCAGTAATTTCCTAGTCAGGACTATTTCAAAAGCGAACACGAGTGATTCGCGCTGTGTGGGGAAATATTGGGAGTAAATGGAGTACATGAGAGTAAACGCGAGAGCGGGAGGTGAGAAAATAGAGAGCCGATATTCCGTACATGAAGGTCAGCGGCTGATGCGTTCACAGATCGAAACCAGTTGCCGCTCTGTCGTTGGCGAAAGAAGAACGGCATGTTCAAATGCCCAAGGAGTCAGCTGTAGTGTTCCCCAAGGCTGCCACTAATGTAGAGTGGAGATGGCTTCAAATTCCAAGGCGAAGAGACAAGTTCTATGGCCAGTATCTATCGACGATGTAGGGAACGTTTCTGCGGGAACATGGAACTCCGAGCATAGAGAAGATTGTACTGAAAGTTGAAAGGCAAGGATGTATGCCATAGAATCTTCCAAGATTCGAAGGAGGCTCTGCTGCGAGACGGTGATTTTGACTCAGCCTTGTCCAGATGTGCGCCACTGAACAATTTTTATATCAGTAGTGGAATGATGAATCTCCAGAAAGGCCAGAGGAGCCTCAATTCCTTTCTCGCAAAATATCCAAAGGAATGGTTTCGGTGGGAGCAACTAAGACAGTCTCGTTCAATTCATACCCAAGCTTTGGCCCCACAGTCATCGATGGATGGCTTGGGTCGCCCAACGAGCCTCTCAAATTTGATTTGGTAATCACATCCCCTATCTTTGAGCAATGCACATGAATACTTCCGGAAATTTGCTTCCGAGGACGAAAGTGCATGTGAGCGTGGGACAAGATGCATGTAGAGTTGTATTGGAATTGTAGCCCATAGAAGCCGGGTATGGGCTTACATTTATCAAGGATCATGCAGATACCAACTGAAAATGTGAACCTCTGAGAGCCGCAGAAACTTTAAGAATGCCTAACGGTCAGGCTCTCCAGAATATTTATCGCCTATTTTTTAGGTGTGAAACTGCCTGGCGAATCAAATCCCCAGTTTTGTGGAAACAGACACGATTGCCTTGCGCATCTTTGACTGCCTCACCAATGGATGTATCGAATGGCAGGCCAGTATGGCTATCGGTGGCTGGCACGCGCAATTCATCCAGCGCTTTTTGCTCGGGGAAAGGCAGCGTCGCCATGTAGGCAGCGAATTCATCGACTACGTGTCTCGACTCCATTTGATCAGAACTTTGATCAGCCAATAATACCGCTGCCATCTTTTCCATTTCATCGATGGTCTTACGTCGCACACCTTGCTTGAGCTTGCTTTGCTCGACTTGCATGGCCGCTAGTCGCTTCCCCAGAGGATGGGAGACAATGGCACGGACGTCGTTGGTTGAGAAAAGTTGACGACTTAGTGGATTGCGCATGACTCCGCCGTTACTGGATATTGCCCCAGCTAATTCCTCCATGTCCCATGGATAGCCATCCTCCGTTACTAAGAAGTGGCTTCGTGGAATATTGGCGACGGGATCTCCGAACATGGTTTCTTTGCAAACGTAGGTGCGCCGAAGGACTTCGTGCTCGACATGCATCAAGGCAGTTGAGGCATGAGGCTTCAATTCATCAGGTAGAGCAGCGACCAGAGTGTGTACTCGCTTGACGAGAGCCTCGCGGACAGCATCGCTATCCAGCGGGGACGATTGGGTGGCGGGAGAGCTCAACCAGCGTGCCATATTCTCGAGATCCGTTACAGCGATATCAACAGCCTCGTCAGGCTTTTCTTCCATTGTACGTGCCAAAGACCGAACACTGCCTGGCTGGCGAACTCGCACAACAGTGCTAACTCGACCATTCGCCAGTGCTACCAAATCAGGGATATGCTTTTCGAAGCGTGAAGTAATAGGCTCCTCTTTCTTCCTACTGATTGAGAAGAATGATCCGAGGACGTTCATGATTGATGAACAATTGGTTGCTACTGTGCTTTCGGCAGGCCGTTGAGTCAAATCTCGCAAAAGAGTTGTCTCGCGCAACAACTTCTTGGCTTGACTTCGTAATGCCTCGTAGTCCCGATATAATTGCACTTTTCCCAATTCTATATCTTCAGGTATCGTAGGTGTGGGTGCTCGCTGTGGAAAGGCGGGTGCAGAATCTTGCGCCGAAGATGAACCATCTTGTAGTATAAGCACCCAGGATTGAGCATCAGCGTTCTGAGGATCGAGCTGAAGTAGCCTGGGAAATTTCGGTGTAAGCAATCGCTCAATAGAAGAGGAACATTAGAACTAAGTGGGCTTCATGAATCCAAAACTCCAAAGATGCCTCTGTAGAGTAGAATTTGGGAGTAGAACTCATAAATCCGGGCTAGAATTATATATATATATATATTTGGCGGGAAGGGGGGAGTTCACTGAAAAATACATACTCTTGCGCAGCACCAAGGGCGGAATCGTGCCATTCCGCTGTAAGAAATTGCTGAATCAATAATTTGCGTGCCTCGAGTCCGGGTGGATTCTTCTCGATTTCCTCATATAGCTCATTAATAAATGTCATGTCTGGAGAAATTGGAGCGGAAGCCATCATGAAACGAAGTGTCGTGGTAAAGATGTGAAATGCGATATTCGTCTGATTTGAAAGACGAAGGCGGAATGATATTAAGACGAGAACCAGAGCTTCAGAGGGGAGGTTGAGGTGATGACCGCCCAGGCAGGCGTGGGGTGGCGTTGGACTTGCATAAAGCTAAATTCTGGCATGGGTGGTCTTGTAGCCTAGAGACTCCAAATCACTGCTTGAATCATGTTGGGCGATTGAATCAGTCACCGAGAGGTCTTGAAGCGAGCTTCCGATGTTGGATGATGTTGAAATAATTCAAATTATGGAATGTCGTTCGTGAAATTGTAATAATTCTCCAGTGGTAAATAGATCAGTATTCGCTGAATAACGAAGATTGGGTTTCCAATTTATCGTTTCCACCGCCCCACGTTGTACTCCTTGAGAATGATACATCAGGGAGACCATCCGAGATCGTGTTCAAAATTCGTCAACCGCTGTATAATCTTTTCATAGGTTTCCTTTTCTTCGCAACGGGTTGATTGGTGCATCAAACGGGCGGCATAACCCAGAGCAGATCCAAAGGAGGTAGTAACCTTTTTGACCGTGGCACCATGGGTCATCAAAAGTTCCACTACATCCTCATGACCTTCGTGAACAGCGGCAATCAGAGCAGTTTCATAGAAGCCACCCAGTGCATTGGGATCGGCTCCTTGCTGGAGGAGAATGCAGGCGATACCTTTGTTGCCCACATAAGACCAAGCCTGAAGCGCATTGCCAAAATAGCCTGCATGAATGTTGACATCAGCCCCTCGGTCGAGCAAGAGATGAACAACGTCTTCTGAAGTGTTCAATGCTGCTAGTTGTAGGACGGTCCCATATGGACCTCCAATGGTGTCGATACGAGCACCAGCATCCAGCAACAACTTCACTACATCAATATGACTGTATTCCACTGCAGAATGCAAAGCACACCCGCGGTCTCCTCTGTGGACAAGTAGATCGGCACCGTGTTCAATCAAGATCCGACAAGTTGAAGCGTTGCCATGCCTTGCTGCAGCAATCAGCGCCGTCACATAGATTCCACCTTGCAAGTTGACGTCTATGCCTTTATCGAGGAGGTACTTGATTATTGAGTCAGCTCCAGATCGAGCCGCAACTTGCAAGAGATTGTCAAGATTAGTACATTTGACATGAATGTCCATTCCAAGAGCAAGGAGCTTGTGGAACATACGTTCCTGGTCTCCCGCTACTGCTGCTTCTAAGGCGTTGGCGAACGATTAAGTAGACTTGTAAAGATCTGCCCCTCGCGATATAAGAATTTCGAGGATTTCCTCACAGCCAAAATAGGCCGCATTCTGCACTGCATCTCCGCATTCGCATTCATGATCGATAGCAGCACCTCGCTCAAGGAGTTTGTTAACAGTTGCGATGAAGTTATGAGAAATGGCTTTGGTTAGAGCGCTTTGCTGCCTTCGATAGTCGGAGTGGTGATTCTGATCATAGAAATGCTTTGAGTTCACATGGGCCTTTCGCTCCCCACAATCTAATAATCGTTGAATCAATTCAACATTGTCGTTCATGGCCGCAGCTACCAGCGGAGGCCCAAAGTTGCCAGACGGTGAATTGGCGTTGGCACCGTGCTCGAGCAATAAATTTACCATGTTCACATCGCCATCGTACGATGCTCTTTGGAGGGCATTGATTGTTTGATATACCGATATCATATCAACATCAGCACCGTGGCGTAGCAGCATCTCAGCTATGACCAGATTGTGTTTGCGCGCTGCAATCACTAAAGGCGTACCCCAGTGATCCAAATTGATGTTTGGGTCAGCTCCAGCGGTTAGGAGGTATTCCACCAGGATTTGGTGATCGCCTTCTACTGCGGCATGCAGAGCTGTACAACGAGCTGTGCGGTATCGAGTGTCACTAAGCAGAGCGTTGACTGCATTGATGTCCTCCCCCTGGGATAGGAGGTTCCGAACACCCTCGATATCACCATTCAGTGCAGCGAGTTGAAGAAAGCTTTTGGTCTGGAAGAGGTATTTAGGCAGTCTCTGTTGACGTTTATCATGCTGGGCCTTCTCCCAACTCCTGTTATCTTCGAGCCATGCAAAAAGTCGCTGTCTCTTCTTCGTTGCCAACTGATGCGTCTGGCTGAGTGTGGGCCGTGTCTTCTTGGAGTTGATATACTTTGGCTGAAGCAAACGTACTCGCTTGAACAGCGTCATATGGTCCTCATGGTCGACGGCATCCGCTTTCCTCTTCTTTATGGTCACTTCAGACCTTAGAGGTTTGAACACCGGCTGCGGTGCGAGGGTCTCTGACGGTGGTGTCGGGCTTGTGGTGGGGACTGTAGAAATTGGTTGAATGGTTGTTTCGAAGTGGTGCTCAATAACTTCCTCGACTCGCTGAAACCATATGCCGCACCTTTTACTAAAATGGCTATTAGCACACACCAAGGCTCTACACAGGATTTAATTACCAGATTACCGTCATAGCGCTTTCCCAACTAGATTCAAACCCACAACCCGGACAGGATGCTCCCGTAGAGTGTCCCTGTCTAAACACCATAGCCATGTCGACTCTCCGACCAGGTAAGAAGCAGGACTCAAACGAAGCGCTCCGTTCAATGTCAAGTTGAGAAGCACGATCCTGGAGGGCGTATTCTTTTCGTTTGACTTTGCGTTCGCCAGGTATGCTGTGGAAACGGGCTTCCAGCACTGACTCCAAGACATCCCACGTGTTTATCAACTCCAGATGTACGGGAGCAATGCGACCGAGGGCGTCTGTCAATATCAGGGGTTCTTGAATCCAGCATGGCTCAAACTCCGGAGGGATTCGAGTCTGGAGCTCGAGGAGGATGTTGTAGCTCCGGAAATTGAGAGTCCAGATCCTTGTCATGAAGGCCTTCAATTCACTGCTCAGTGAGAAAAAATATCTCCTACGAGCTATTAGAAAATGCCGACTTAATGGATACCTTATGAACTTACATGCTGTCTGCGAGCCTGCTAACCGCACTCCCTTGCTGGTCCAGAGCTCTACCATGTCCAAGTAATGTATCCTTCACCTGTCCAAGTAGGCTTAATTGTTGATTGGCCTCGTCTTTGTTCATCTTCCTCGCATCTTCCAGTCGTTCGTGTATGTTCTCGCCGTTCAACTTCGCAAGAGACCTCTTGGAGTTAGCATCCATTTCAATTCTGCCAATTTCCAGGACCACTCACATGTTCGCCGTAATCAACAACATATTAATCGTCGAGCTGTGCGCATTAACCTCTGCCCGGAATTTGTTCAAATCGTCCTTCCTTAGAAATGCCCAAGATACCTTCCCTTTAAATCCCTTGAACTTGCTCCCAATCCCCTTCTCGTTGCTATTTTCGTCCCCAGAGCCCAAAGTTTCCTCATACTTCTCGTTCCTTTTCAAGAAGCCCTCCAAGCACGACCTGCAAGCTTCTCCCGGCGCGCACAACGCATTTACCTCTCTTGTCCGCTCCTGCCCTACAATGTGCTTCAACTTTTCGACTTCCTGCAATGCCCAATCTAATGCCTCTAGTTCCCGTTTCACGGCCTGATATTCTGCGACGGAGCCGTGTGCTGAGTCGAGAGCGCTGATCGTATTTTTGATCATAGCGCAGACCGAGATACAGTCGCCGACCGAGAATCCGAAGGGAACTGGCATCCTGGGTCATGTACAAGTATGCTCTTCGTCGTTTGGGAGAGGGGATCCTGGATCAGTGAAGCGTGCGTTGAGGGAAGCATTGACAACGCGCAACTGAGAGATATGGAAGTAAGATATGAATTGAGATAGTACTTACCCTCGCAGATGACCTGTGCTGCAGATACGCCTGCGCAGCCTTGTCTATCGTGGCTTGCTGTTGATGCAGAGTGCTGTTGTTTCTGGGCGTCGAGACGTGTGTTCATTGACAGGTCCCACTATTTCACGTGACTGAAAGAAAGTTTCCCAAATTTCAGACAGATATGTAAAGTAGAATTTGGAGTCCCAATCTCTATGAAAGCGTATCAGATTAGAATATAGTTAGAAGAAAGGTAAGCAACATAATGAGAGATTGATGGGCGGAGTGTAAGTTGAGTAGAGTGGTCTCCGGCTGTCTGAACACGACTTACCAGATCAAAATTGAAGAATCTCATTAATTCTGGTTGTTATTTTGATAAAGTTTCATTCGAGGCCTCAGGCAATTAAGCATTCATGCTTCTGAATTAAGTCCAGAGCATAAAAATTAATATCATTGTCGAATATAGGAATTCAGAGGAAGCGTGCAAGGCCTTAAAGGGGCAATGCTCAGGATTCACATCAGCTTCTCCCCACGCTGTTACTCCGAACTGCTTCCAACGCTTCGGATGCCGCCAAAAGAAATATGAGAAGACGAAAAGACATAAGAAACAATTACCGCAAATTTTTTTGCAAATGTTTAGCCAGCAAGCTGTTCTATAAGCTTGCCGGGAGGTCTGAAGGCTCTAAATATTAGCGTTACTTTAGTATCAGAACGTTGTCCCTGCGATTTTTGGCATATGGTGTTTACCTCGTATCCCTTGGACCAGCAGGAACTACCACAACGCTAGCCTATCTTAGTAAGGTCAGTGCGCTAAGCATAGGTGGTACGCCGTAACGAGGATCGGTTATAGCGTATCGCTTCAGCGTATTTAGTGGACAGTGATCGCTAAAGGTCCCTAAATTTACAGTGGCCTCTACGCTAAACAAACCCCTGCTGACTTATCCGCTCATCTCACGTGCAATTCCATTTTAGGTATAGCCACACTCTAATCTCCTGAAGTCATTGGCCAAAACGCTTACTAGCGTTGTGGTAGTTCCTGCCGGTCCAAGGGATAATTACAAATTGTTCAATTTGATACACATACCAAGGTAATCAAAGCGTAGAGTAAATGCCATCCCGAAAGGTCGGGAATCTCGGATTTCAAGCGAGAGAGAAAAACTGGCTATCAAAAAGGGAAAAAGAGACCCATCTCTATTTTCTAGGCCTTTACCAATCGTATCCCCAAGTGGGAGTTGCGAGAGTAAATGTCGAACCTTTCCTTCCATGTTTAAAATGACACTGTTCTCCAGAAGTCATAAAGATCAAGTTCAAATTCTTAGAATTCACCTCATTGTTGAACCCGACGAAGCTTCCACTCTTTCGCTGCGCGAGAAGGGTTTCTTTCAAGAAATGAAGGTAATGTCTTAATCCAAATATCTTTCCCCGCTCCCTAAAGGCTCCAAATATCTTTTCAACTCCTCCTCCAAACCCAACTTCCCCTCAATAACTGTCGAATGGGAAAATGGACTCGATTACTGAGTAAATGTAGGGTGTAAAAGGGGGCTATATACACGTAGAAAAGGGGCTAAGCTAGGCCCAAATAGGGAGGCTAAAATAGGCTAATATTTCATCTGACAATAACCAAGTCTAACTTTCGAACAAAACCATCCCAAGAACTCAAAACCACAGAACTTCAACGAGTGACAATATCACACTCTATCTACTCGCTCAATCCCAACCACCCAAGTAAAGGAACAACTCGTCAGCTCGGGCTCCGCCCGCCCCCAAACTCTGGGGAAGTGTCAGATGAGCTGGTTGCTATGGCAACGGTTGTGTACACATATTTCGGGTTCTGGCAACCCTCCAATTTTCCTTCCTTAGAGACATCAATACATACATGATTTTACCACACAATATCGTCTGATTCGACAGGAAGATTTGATCGATGCTCAGAGCTTTGGCAAGGCCATGCATGCTTGGAAGAATTTTGAATTCTGACGTGGCACTGACAGATCGACGATAGGATGGCTCAGCGATTGAAGAGGAGAGAGAGATAGAGAGCTTTGGAAGAAGGATGGGAGCAGGAGGAGTCTGCGAGTCCCGTTTTGGCCATTGAGTTTGACTTAAAAAGGCAGAGAGATTGGAAAGCAAGGTTTGACTCATCAATCCAAGATTTTGAATCGATCGCACACTTGTAGACACGCACATAAATTAGAGATGGTCGGACGTCATGAAGTGCTCAGGGGGTATCGAGCGATGCTATGAAGCAAGTCACAGAACCAAGCAGCGCAAAAGAGGTTTGAGTTGGATATCATCATCATTATTCGCACAAGTTGAGCATCCGCTCCGCTCCATCCCCATCATCAATCCCCATCAGTGATTATGTACAATCGGTTCCGGTTAGTGTTCGCCACTTCAAACTGCCCCTAGCTTCACTTTAAAGCTTCATAAATAAATGAATATAACAGATATTAAAACAAGACTAACTTTATCTTAAAGCTAATTTTCTAAACATTTATTTTATACTTATTATTAGTTTTTAAATTTTTTAAAAGTAGAAGAGATTTCCTAGTAAATCTAAATGTTTTTTTTTTCTTAATTTAATATTATAATTGCACTTATAACTCTGGGAATTAAAATCGTAAAATTAATTTTTTTTTAAAAAAAAAAAAAAAAATTTGTATACTACAAGTTAATTTTATTGCTAGTATTAAGTATTAAAAGCAAATAATTATAATTGAATTAATATTATTTACTTCAAAAGTATATATATTTTTAATTTTCTTAGTTTTTCGCTTATATTTAAAAGGAAAATCAAAAATCACTCTTACTTAAAAACTTGTTTATAGAGTTGATATTAATTCCACGAATTCAAAATTCAGAAATATAAAAGATAAGTAAGTTAGTTACTAAAATTTCCAATTTTATAGTAGTAGCTAATAAGGTTGTTGAATTATTTAATTTCAAACTCAAAAGTACTGTTTTCGCGTACTGAAATGTGGCGAACACTAACCGGAACCAATTGCACAAGATTATTAATTTCTATTCGTGAATCATGACATGCATCTATATGGACGACAACGCAATGTGAGGAAAAGAGACGCCCAACATCCACGTCAGTAATCCGCAAGGGGATCCTAAGCTAGGAGAGACATGACATCGGTCGAGACATAAGACTGCCTAGAGATATTCATCTATAGAGTGGTATCATCGCAGAGAGGCAACGAAATGAAAAGGTGACTGCTGGCTTAGACGGCAGATTGGTTGGCGTGAGTGCCTGTGACCCCAGTGGCCGCACCGGTTGTGACTTTTGAGTCGTCAACTGCAGGACTGGCGGCCATTTGTTGGTTGTTCACGACGATGTTGTTGTGGGCGACCCCATTTGTTGTGGGCACCGTTTTGGATGCGCCGTTGCCGTAGTCCTTGACAGGATTGGCCGGCCGTACCTGTGGTGAATCAGCATTGCTTGAGGAATGAAGAAGTGCTCTGAGGGTTACGTACTCTCTAATGTTGAGACCAAGGGCTCGAAGGTCAATGTTGCGGTGACCAAAGATTAGCACGGCACCGAAGACTGGCTTGGCCAAGATGTCAAGAACACCGTAGAAGACGGTTTCGGAATCAGGAGAGATAACATTGCCACCCTCGCAAAGTCCCCAGGCAATTGGGTAAATGAACCAAAGGAAAATGGTCCAGACACTGCAAATTTGGTAGATTGTGCCAATGTTCTGGTCGAGGGCGCGTGCGTGCTGGCGTCCGACAACTACAACATTAACCGCAACAAAAATGAGGGCAGCCGTCGCAAAAACGAAGTATCCCCTAAATAAGTTTAGTGAACTATTCAGAGGTAAGTACTTGCTCCGACGCCTGCAGCGAAATACGCACCACTTGTATGAGGACGCAACGAGTGCGCCAACAGACCGGTGACAACCATGACCTCATCCATGAGAATAGTTTAGAGGGTCGTGGGCCATGGGAGACCAGCGGTGAGGAGCAAATTCATGAGAAGAAACTGGAATGATGTTAGCTAAGAAAACGTGCAGAGAGGACCAAGACTTACGGGCCTGGTAACAAACCAATCAATGTATCTAATGTAAAAGATCTCACGGAATCGGCCAGCCGCCTTGGGGTTACTACGCATGAATCGACTTGGATGGCGGCGTATCCCAAGTTTGATGCCATTGCGAAGTGCGCGATCGAGGCGACGAGAGTGATGGCAGCTTTGGGAATATCAGAGTCAGTATGGGAATGGGAATGGAGTCGCTCCGCGAATTACTTATCCGTAATATAATGGAAGATTCGGTTGGGCAAGCGACAGTAAAGCTGAAGCCCATGAAAGCAATGGTCGATGCAGCGATGAGAGACGTGACAGCCCAGTACTGCATGAAATTAGTTCCCAAACACAGACAATTGCAAAATAGAATTGACTCACCAGTCACTCCCGTGTTAATTATGTTTATTTGACTTGTCGTGGGATAAAGGAACACATTGGGGTTCGCGTTCAACTGTGAGGTGCAGAGTTAGCACAGCTTGGGGAGAAGAGAAGACGGGAGCACGAACCGCGTCGTTGCCATGCTTGACGAGACCAGACATCTTGAAGAATGCAGAGAATTAGGATTTAGGTACTAGAGAAGATTGATGAGAGTAGCAGGCAAAGATGCAAACGAACCAAGAAGAGGCTGTTGAGGAATGAGGCTGACGTCGAGGTTGTGAAGAGTATAGCTTTTATAGCTTGACTGTCTCTAAAGCCTTTAAACCTTTAGATGTAGGTACAATCTTGACTTCCTCTTCTTTAGTCTTAGACTCTTTATTATCCTCTTCTATTATACTATAATGCTCCACTAGTAACACAAATATATCTATATTGTCGTCCACAATTATCTTATTCTCTAGGCTAATAAACTTGTTTAAAGGGATATACTCTTTACCTTTAGTAGGGCAGAAAGGAGTGCAAGTTGCTCTTGTAATTCGGCTTATTTGGCTTGCTGTTTGTCCTCCTTGATATCTCCTTCCTTAATAGGCTTCTTGATATATGTAGACTTCTACTGTAATATAAACCCAGGTATGGGCTCAAAAGACCCTGAAGGAATGGTTGGGCTTCCAGGAGCCCCGGAGGTCTGGATCTCGGCAACCCCGGAAGGTTCAGGAATGCTGGTCCTAGCGCATATGCAGTCAGCAGCCAGTAAAGCTGCTATGTGGAGATAGGAGTGAAGTATAAGTAAGGCTTGCCAACCCTACTTGTAAAATACGAATGCTCAGGAATACAAACCACTATTGTCTTTCTTCCCTTACTGCTACTTCTTTGATATACTGTGATCCCTCTTGTTGCCCTCCAGCTACCTGTAGCTATTACAGGGAGCCAATAGGCTTTGCGTAAATAGATACAAAGTTCCACCTTGGGCCCAATGGGATGAGGCGTACCAGTACGACGAGTAGACCAGTATGATAAGAGGACCAGGACGATCAGAGGACCCCAAGGTACAAATTGTTGGCAGGTATATGAAGGTACGGTGATATCTTACTGACGTATATACAGTGACCGTACTGAAATCCATCTGTGTCACTTATGGCCGTATGTATACGGCCAAAAGCGTACTCGTACGATAAGGGGTTCAGAGGAGCTGAGTTAGATATATATGAAGTCTCTGACTCGAGGTAGAGACAACGAATTTAAGAATTTTAAGCCTATTTTGCACTGGCGTCATATGCACCACAGTACCAGGACTCTCAAAACACATGCTCTTTCTTCGGCGATAATGCATCTAGCTTGATCAAAAGAGCCTGATGTTTCTTCGGCAAATAATTAGGCTCGTTACAATCGAGATATTCCTGATTGAGACATCTTGTTCCCGACCGCTTTTACGTGAAGGGGACAGGTTTCAGTTGACCGGGAAGCATGTTCAGGTATGTGTCATGTTGGAAGGAGAGGGATGTTCTGCTTTTGAAAAGGTTCATGAATTGGAAGAACTTTTCCCCCCAGGCTCATAAATACATCACAATGCCTTTTGGAGGAGAATCCACGTGAGCTCAAAGTAATTCCAGCGCCTTAAATGCCTTCACGAATTCTTCTTAATTCTGGTTAACCCCAACACTCCTCCCCCAGTTTCACCTCATCATACATCCATTAGCCTTTGCTCGACCCGCAGCGGAATTCATTCCTTGATGGCAATCCTCTTGGTAGAACTCTGCTTCTTGGTCTTCGGGACAGTGAGGGTGAGAATCCCATTCTTCATATTTGCCTGAACATGGTCCTGGTCGACGGGTTCTGGGAAGCTGAAAGAACGACTGAACTCGCCAACCTTTCTCTCGGAGCGCCAAATCTTGCCCCATCGCTTTTCTCTCCTTCCTTGGGTGAGGTGTATGAACGCTCGGAGCGGCCGTGGATATGGAGGGTCTGAGCAGACAAGATTAACACATAAACACTTCTAATCAGGTAATAAGAATGAAGCAATAATGGTTGTCAAACTTGCACTATGAACTCGGTGCCTAATTTTGAGAGCAGAAAGAAAATGTAGTTTTCTTGAGGACACACCTGAGGATCGCTAAATTCGACCTCAATATCCTTTGCCTCTACACCTGGCAGCTCACCATGGAGACTGTAATTGTTTTTATGTTCTTGGATGTCGAATCTTGGGGACCAGGTCTGGAGTTCGCCGCTAATATCAGGAAGATTCCGGTAGTTGTTAAAATCATCCAGGAAACGGAAGAAAGGGGTAAAGTTCAAGTCGGAATCGAAAAATGGTCTTGGAATGAGAGACATGGTGGGAAATGCTATTTCTGTTTTCTGTAGAAGCAGAGAAGGGTATATTTATAGGGACAGTAGTCTTGATTTTATAGGATGGAGACTTTTATAAGTGTATGACTCTGTCTTTGTTGTTTGCAGAGGGGAAAAAGAAAGCTTAGTGAGCGAGTTGATGATTCTAGTTAAATATACCTGTCTGATCGGAACATTCTATGATGACCAGAGAATCATGTAAAGATTTCTTCAGATGTAAATCACCAGAACGTTCTATGATGATCAGAGAATCATGTGAGGGTTTCTTCAGAGGCAAATCATCAGAACATTCTATGATGATAAGATAATCATGTGAGGGGCTTCTTCAGAAGTAAAATCAGATGCTTCTGGGATTATCTAAAACCTTGAATACGATAGTACGAAGTGATGGCCTAAGAGACAACATAAGCTAACCTGATTACAGTATTCAATTTGGTTGGACGGGTGTACTTGTGGTCTGATATTTGACAAGGGAGTGTCGTTTAAAGATGCTTTGAAAGCTGATAAGAGTCCGATGCAGTACTCCAGGGATTTTCTCGCACCATGCTGATCCCACTATATTAAGGACCGAGCGCCCGACCCAATGGGAGCCCAAAAGTTAATTCTAATGACCACATCAATTTTCTTCTCGAGGCCACTTAGATTTCACCCCAACTTCTGTATCCCCCCCAGCCCCTCGCCCCCGGTTCAATCTACTTAATGGACTATGGTGAAGATCTTTGAGTTGGAATACCGTGATCGCGTGGATGTAGAGCTCATAGTTAGATAAGCCCTTTAAATCCCGCGAAAGTCTCCTGATATACCGTCTTGAAGCCAATCAAACGGTGCAATCTTGCGAAACCCTAGTCCATTAGATTGACCGTGCCGGGTTGTTTTTTGGGGGTGGGGGGAGGGGGAGGGGGAGGGGGGTAAAATATTTGTACTCTCGAGTACCATCTGTCCACGTGACAGCCAATCACCCTGAGTTGGAAGCCCATCAAAGCCATCTAGCTTCTCGTGAAAGCCAGATTGATGCGTATCTTTTGCTGTGACAAAAACCATCCTGTGTAGCTTAGACTGTGCTGCACCAGCAGTAGCTTGGGGAGCCGGTTGTTCCCGGTTTCGTATTGTCTATAGCGTCCAGTCATCATGTTGTTTGAGCTTTCGCTGCTGCTCCGGAAGATGGACCACTTCTGGTTGGCGGCACTCATCGTCTTTGCCGTACTTTGAGGTTCAACTCGACTCCCTGATGTCTTATCTCTCAACATATATTTGCCACATGTTATAAGAGGGGCGTTCTAATCAGAGATATTTCGCGAGGAAGAATAAGTCTCGGGGTAACCTATATTATATTCGTTTATCTTCGTCCGATATTCTGTGACAGGCTGAGAACTCATACCGAAGATAATCGATTTGGTATTTAAATGGACAGACTTACTATAGACATGAACGCTTCTTAATTGCCTGGCAATTTTCGTCCGCGGCTCAATCTCCTTATGTCCACTCCCCTCGGCGTAAGCCTCTGATCCCTTCTCCGTTTAGACTGATACGATAGAAGTAGAATTGGCAGCGGACGTCCGCAGGTATGCAGACATGGGAGATGGGCGTAAATGGGAGCCTTTCTAGTGTAGCTGTAGGTAAATTTGCCTCCACGTAGCCCCCCATTAGGTGCTTATAACCTTATTAAACATCCCTGTAGTCCATCGAGTCGAATTAGAACAGTCACTTATAAGTCGGTAGTGCTTATACGATGAATGTGTCTTATAAAGGAGTTAAACCACTTAATCGTTCGGCTTGCACCTACTCCACCCAATCGCACTCGCTATTGGGTGAGGGAGGGCAATGCGTCCCTTGACCAGCAATGCGTCCCTTATAACAAAAAAAATTACAACCACTTATAACTCAGCAAAATATTAACTTATTTTAAAAATTCAAGTTAGGCTTAATAGCTACTTGTATGGGCTTATAATCTCGCTTTTTTACTAGCTGATTTGAAATTCCGTTGTAAAGTTATAACCAAAAGGGATGTATTGCTGGTCAAGGGACGCATTGCCCTCCCTCACCCAATAGCGAGTGCGATTGGGTGGAGTAGGTGCAAGCCGAACGATTACTACCTCTTATGAATTACGTCCATTCACTCGATGATGTCCGATCCGACTTGTCCGTGGGGCTCAAACACGACTCGTTCGCCGAACAAGTACGGAGGATGTCTCCGGCCAATCCCCGCACTCACAAACGACTCGTCGCCTAACAAGTACGGAGTTTGTCTCCGGCCAATTCCCGCACTCACAAACGACTCGTCACCGAACAAGTACGGAGTACGTCTCCGGCCAATCCCCGCACTCAGCCGTCCACACGACTAGTCGACGAAAAAGTACGGAGTATGTCTCCGGCCAATCCCATTAAGTCAGCCGTCCAATGAGGGATAAAAATATACCTCTTTTGTATTTCAAAATGGCGGGGTTCTATCTCTAGTCTGCAACCCGTCTGCAACTGTGACGCCACTCCACCCCATCGCTGCATATGCCTATCGTTGCCCCACCACGTACGCAACCAACAAACTACAACTACATATAATTTTACGGTAGTAAGAAGCTACACTCCGTAGAATCAACGAAAATTTAACAAATCTGTTATACAAAATAATCATGAACGTAAGGAGGATTAGGATTATAAGTATTTTATATTTTCAAACATGGTCACATCTATTTTGTCACGGCTACAATGATCGTGCCACGGAGTGCTTCGGGTAAGGGCTTGGTAGTTGTAACTCACAAAGGTTTTCCTTCTCAACAAGTTGTCTCTTTACTATTCCCACTCCTCCCCCGGCTTTATCAATCCACAAGGGAATGGGGGGAGGAGGGAATAGTACAGTAGTATTACTAGTTCTTACTGATTGCCATTCAAACAATGTCTTCCTAGGAGAGGGGGATTTGTGGATTCTATTGTATAGTGCTCATTTTATAGGGTTCATCAATTGGACAATATGCGAATTAGACGTCTGATTGGCCAATTAGACCATAGGGACCATATTTCACTGGGCATGCGTCCTTTGCTGATTTGTCTCGATATTAGTGATTCTGCTCATTAACGTCATGATCAGGAGTCAAAACTCACGGTTGTCTACTCCTAACGAAGATCAAGAAAGAGATAGAACCTCTAGGATGAAAATCAGAGCCTAATATGGGGGAGAAGGTGCTGATCTCTCTTGCGTCGAGAGTTACCCCTCGCTTATGCTAACAACTGATTGATCAAGAACTCTCTTGAATTTTGAGGCGTTATATCGACGTAGATATCACACGGGAGAAGAGGGGAATCAAGCTTTTTAGTACTTAAATTCAGGGGTTAAATTACGTACGCGGCACTGGGGGAAAGAAGGGCGGGGGAACCTAATTACAAGCCCCATAAAGAAATTAAGACGCTGATCAACTAGATTACTATTGACCAATCAGATAAATAGAATTCACATTTGCATAGAATTGACCAATTGGACGTCCAAATGATGAGTTAAATAGTCCAATTTACGAATAGGTCACATTGATGCGCACCATACAACACTTGGCCGAATCCCGGTGAATGTTCACATGCTATAGCATGCACCATAGACTGAGATGTAGTCACAATTGAAGTTTGTGTGGAATGTTTTCCTGTATGCGGATTATATACGTTTGCAGGAGTATATTAAAGCTCGTTTGGATCCACGATACACAAGTCAATCACCCCAAATACTGAAGACAACGAATCTAACAATGGACACTATAAGCAATAACTTTCCTATGGTAGATGCGATGTGCAGAACAGTTGATCCAAGTCAGGGAAGATATACCAGATTGGCTCCCTTTACTTTTCTTATAGGTAAAACGCTAACAAGTGGTGCAGATTTCTGCCACGCCCGCCTCGGGTCACAGGTATTCGCTTTACCAAGATCTTGAATCTGGGGGACTCGCCGACTCAACATTGACCTTACCGCTATCGATAGATAATTCTTGGCTAGAAATGTCTCATCAAGCTGTCCCGTCCATTTTTTACGGCAATCGACGCTACAATCCTACAGCTGATACCACATATTGCAATAGCGCTCCGTTTGGAGGATACTTGACTACTCCGGAACTGAACGAAGAGTGTTTCACTTCGTCCCTGGCGTTGGGTGGTCAATCAACGGATAAGTCAGCTTTGAAGAACGGGCAATTAATTGAGGCGCGAAACGCTGTAGGTCACGACTGTATGTTCCCCACGACAGACGAGGGTTCCTCCAGCGATGGGGAGGCGGAGCAATTTCCAAGGAGAAACCATCGAGAAACCTCTATCTCTCCAGAAAAGTTTCATGTAAAGGATTGGAAAGAATTCCGGCGGAGTTTCAATGTCCCGACAACCCCAGGCACTTCGATAGGGAAGCCGAAGGCTGCCAAGTCCCAAAACCCGAGCAGACGCTCCTCCTCCAAAATATCCTCTCCTCCTCATATCTCTCCCTCAAGGTTCTCATCCAAGTCCAGTGCGGCACGTCATGCTCACAATATGATCGAGAAGAAATATCGCACTTCTCTAAACGACAAATTCGGCGTCCTCTGTTCTTGTCTTCCTAAAGAGCGGAGAGACAGCTCCGGTGGGAACCTCTCGAAAGGCGATGTGCTATTATCTGCACAGAAGTACATTAAGGATCTTGAGGAGGATAGTAAAGACCTAGAGAGGGAGAGGCGGAGGCTGGAACGTGATATTAGGAGGTTGGAGGTTTTGGTTGGAATTGCCTAATCGGGTATAGCCTGTATTTTCCCCTCTTTTTGCAGCGTAAAGAGAGCTCATCCTCTCTTTCTAATTTCAGCTCCTTAGATATCGGCTAGTTCTAAAAATGCCACTATATTTCGCCCCCACACAGCTCACTGACAGGAGGGGCTTTGGAACGGAGGGTTGGAGTTTCTACCACGGTAGGGTGAGAGATAAGCCATTAGTAAATAGCACGGATCATTGACTAATGGGACAGACTATTTGTAAATAATTCGTATTAACACTAGATTAAACTATTCATTAATAAAATGGGTTATATAATAATCATCCACTTTCGCTTAGCTCGGTCTCCTCGGGCGGATAATGGTGACAGTTGTTTACATTATGTCGCGTTCTAGCAACCCCACGATTCTCTCCTTAGATATTAATATGTACATGATTTTGCCTCACAATATCGTCTGATTCGACACAGCTTTACGTAATGGAATCTCACGCACTAAAGACTCTTTTAAAATACTTTACTAAAAATTAGAAATTTTATGCGATTTTTAAAGTGCCGTGTATAAACGACGATACATATGCTCTTGTAAAGCAATTAATGCGGTATATCTGAAGGGCGCGCTCGGCCCTCTGTGCGTTAACGTGTCAAGTGAATCTGACACAGTCGCCGATATTCGGTTACTCGACTTGGAATGTATAACTACTGTAGGGAATTCCATCATATGCTCACGTGACATTCATTTACTATCCCTTGGTCTGTCGTCGCTTGCCACAACACTAACCTGACCTATCACGATGCATGATACCTTTCCCAAATACGTCAGGTTAGCGTTGTGGCAAGCGACGACAGACCAAGGGATAAGGGACGACTCGCGTAACTGCCGCGTCTTACGGTTGCCTCAGGCGGTAACCCTGTTGGAGTCTCAAAGAGGGCTCCCTAGTTCTATTCTTTTACTCCTTAGCTTAGATTCCTTGCAATAAACCACAATACACAGTCTGCCTTTGCCGTGCCATAACACCGTAAGCAATAATCCGTAGCATAATATAGGTCTATGTTTATAAGGACCTAGTTCGAGATCCTTGGGAGCTATTTGGGCTTCCTGGGATAGTCGTCGAAACCTGATAAAAATAATATAATAAAGATACAAGCTAATATCTAGCTTTATTGGCTAAGTCGCTAGGATATCAAAGAAGTAAGTGTACAGTAGGGACTGCTTAGGGACTGTTTAGGTTGCTTAGCTGAGCTAGCTAAGCCTCCTCATGCCACTTTCGCAATCTCTAGTTGATTTGAGTCTAAAAGTCATCACTCGGAGCTCAAGGGTAGCGCTCGGCTGAGCAATTTCACAAGGCTGAGGCTACTTTGGTACTCCTGCTAAGATAGGAGCATACCTCCGGACTCCACAGCAAATCTCATGTCGAGGATCAGAAGTTCTAGATCTTGTGGGACTCTCATCTCATTCCTCAATATCAAACGTCAAGATCTGGCAAGTGAGCAAAGCTAAGGCCATGGAACTACCCCAAAGAGCCTAACCCAGATTGGTTGTAAAAGTGTCTAGTTCATCAGATAGTGACGGACTTTCAAGCACAAGCACCGCATAATGCACAAGGTGTGTGTCCAAGTAAACAAGTTTTCAGGCACCTCTTGAGAGATTTAAGTTTGGGGTGCTAGCGCAGTCGCTGTTTGATATTGGAGCTTGCATGGGTGATAGCTGCTGCCGAGTATGCCGAGACGTGGATGCAGGTGAGTGAGCTGGCCACGGTAGAAGATACCTTTCTGAATCTTGAGGGTGGAGGAGAGGATGGGTTGCTGCTTTATGTGGACTTTTGGTAGAAATTTGAGAGGTTGCTGCTCTAACTTCAATCCTCTCGGAAAGGGTCTTGAGCTGAGAAAGGGAGACGATATAATGTGATAGAAAGAAAGGAAACCACACTTTCCCCTCCTTCAGCCCATCTGCAGTGTGAATACGATCTGATGAGTTTATGTCTGTCTTCATTAATACAAAAGCCGTTAAAAGATTACCTCTCATTTTCCCAATTCCCAAACTCCCAATTCATGCAATCAATGACTTCCCAAGGACTGAAACTTCCCACTCCCCCAGCCCTTCTTGAGCTCCGGATCCCAAGTAACAACCAACCCACTATTAATGTATGCTAATGTGCCAACGAGCACAACCAAAGCCAAAATACAGATCCCAAGATCACTCAAAATCGCCCCTCCACCTCCTTTCCGCACTCTATCAATATCCCTCGTCCCCTTCCCCTGCCTAACCCCCGCATCCCTCCCCACCTCTTCCTTTCCCTCCCAGGGCACTCTCTCCCCCCTATCCCTCAAAATCTGCTCACTCGTAATCTTCGCCCCAGCAAGTACGATCGGCACACCAGTGCCTGGATGCGTACTCGCACCAACGAAATATACTCCCTCAATCTCCGGATGTTTAGTCTTCGGCCTGAACGCCAACACATTAAAGAAGGAATGTGAAAGCCCGAGAATAGAACCTTTGTCTAGATTGAAAATTGATTCCCATGATGTGGGCGTGTTGAGACTTTCATGAACTATGAGCGGGGAGAGGGGGCCGCAGTTGGTGCGGGATTCGATTGTTGAGATGACAGTTTTTCGAGCGGAGGCGACGATTGCGGGCCAATCTTGTTCGGGCTCCAGCCCCGCTCCTGTGGTTGCGTTTGAATCTCCATGGGGGTTCTGGGTAGTGGAGCCCTTGAGATGGCCCACAGGAACCAGAACGACGATGGAGTCCTTGCCCTCAGGAGCAGCAGCGGGGTCGATACGTGAGGGAACATTGACGTAGAATGATGGTTCTCTGGGGATAGACTGGCGGTCAAATATTGAATCGAACGACTCCCGGTATTCGTCTGCTAGGAAAATATTGTGTGTTTTGAGCTCAGGGATCTGTTGGGAGAGCGCCCAGTAGAAGGATATTGAACTGCATGACCCGGCGCGCTTTTGGAGGGACTTGGCGTAAGATTGAGAGGAGGTGGGGAAGAGGTTGTTGTACGCATAGACTAGATCCGCGTTGACAACCACCAGGTCCGCTTCCAACTTCTCGCCGGATGAAAGCTGAACGCCTGTTGTCGTCTTTCCATCTGGAGTCGTAAGAACAGATGATACGGGTGTGTTGAGGCGGATTGTTACGCCCAAGTGCTCACAGATTCGAACAAGAGCAGTGATAACAGCGTGGAATCCACCAACAGGATACCAAATCCCCTCCGCCAACTCCGTATACTGCAGCAAAGAATATGTGCCCGGGGCATCAAAGGGAGACATCCCCATATACATGCTCCCAAACGTAAAAACCCTCCTCAGTCTCTCCGTCCAAAAGTATTTCGATGCCCTGGCATAAATACTCTCAAACGGATGCAATTCCACCAAATGTCTCAAAAACCCCCACCTCCCCAAATTCCACACCGAAGTAAAATTCTGGTGCAGCACCTCTCTCACACTAATCTCATAATGTCGATGCGCCTCCCCAAGCCACTCCAAATATCTCTCAAATCCCTCCTTTCCCTCCCATTTCTCAATCTCGCGCTTCATAACAGCCATATCAGAGCTCAGCTCGAAACTCTCACCGTCCCCAAACCACAGGTTATAGTTAGGCTCACATTTTAGGAGCTCGACGCCTTCGGATTGGAGGGAGGTATCGAGATCGTGGAACGTCTCGTGGAAGAGTCTAGGGAGGAGAAGCAGCGAGGGTCCTTGGTCGAAGCGATATCCTTCGTGTGAGATGAGACTGCAGCGGCCGCCGGTGAAGCTGTTTTTCTCGAGGATTGTTACGGCGAAGCCGGACTTGGAGAGGCGAGCTGCGGTTGCTATGCCGCCTACTCCTGCGCCTGTACGTCCGTCAGCTCTATTAAAGGGGAACGGGGAGGTGGGATGATTCGGGACAGTGATTGGAGCTTACCGACGACAATGGCTGTCTTTTGCTTTTCTTTTGATGCCATTGTGCGGGTATGTTTGGGAGGAGGGAAGACTGCGCAGCACAGTGACTGGCAGTGAATATCTTACTTTCACATGTTGGATAGTGAGCTGTAGACCTTCTACTGTAGTGCATCTCGAAGGAGGTCGCTCCCGTTTCTCGCTAGGGCGAATCATGACGCCGCTGACAAGGGACTGCGGGTAGCAAGGGTCGCAAAGTGGTCTGAGCATAACTGGGGAGAGCCTTGCTGTCTCTGCATTTCTAACCTCTTTAGGAATTCCGCCTATCAGTAGTGGGGATCTTGATATTTGGCGGACGCTTATTATGTCTCAGGCATCAACTCTTGAGGTGTTCGCACTCTCAGCCTCGTGGGAAAAGCAATTTCTCTATTTCGATTCTTAGCAATGGTTCTAGGCCCTTATCATCTCTGACCCTTGTCATTTCACTTCGGTTGTGCTCTTCCGATCGCCGACATCGCTAATATGAGTGGAGCTGAAATTCTAGGCGTTCTTGGTGCTCTTGCCGCCGCTTCTCAGCTCGCCGAACAAAGCCTTAAGATTATCAACTTCATCTCCAATCTCCACGCAAAAGTCCGCGATGCACCGGAGTCAATTCGAAAGCAAGCTGTGCAAGTACAGCAGCTCCTCGATATCGCTAAGCTGATCGAGCACAACGAGTCTCTTCAGACTGATTCTGTGAAATGTATCCTCCACAGTTGTCAGAGAGAAGCGCAGATGCTGCTAGATACGTTACAGAAGGTATCGGTAGGGGTAGAGGATGGGAAGGCACAGAAGCTGTGGAAGGCTATAGATGGGGTCACGAAAGAGAAGAAGATACTTGGGCATTTGGGGAAACTCGAGCTGCAGAAGACCTCTTTAGCGCTCTGCATCGCAACGATAGACTCGTGAGTTTATCCACCTCTCTATTTCTAGGATCCTGAAGATCTTGCTAATGCTGGTCAAGGGCATTGCTATATACAGTCCATCTCGATCTTGTAACTGTCAAAACGAGTATCGACGAATTTTCAAACGAACTGCCTGGAATCCGAGATACCGCTCGCAATGTGACCACAATCATCGGTACCCTTCCTGAAATCACAGGTGGTATCAGCGATATTAATGAGACGCTTCCAAACATTGCCGGGAGCATTACAACTGTCCACGACAAGCTTGCGGGCATTACCACGAAGGTGACGGCTATACATGATGTGCTTCCTGCGATGCAAGAGACCATAAAGCAGTTATCAGTGAGCTGATTTCTTTGCAGACTGGTTGAGCGCCTCAATTAAACAATCGCTAACTCGTTTCATAGATAAACGACCAAGGCTCCAAATCGTCAACACTCCCAGAAGCAGATACCAGAAAATACTATCGCGTTCCTAATCGTCGTGTTCGTGGATTTGTCGGTCGTGATGATGTCTTAAAGGAGATAGATCAAGGGCTGTCCTCAGGATCGGCGCCACGAATCGTCGTTTTGAGGGGAATGGGTGGTCAAGGGAAAACACAGGTTGCTCTTGAGTACTGCCATCGAGCAAAAGACAAGCAGTTCTTGACCATATTCTGGGTTGATGCAAGCTCTGAGAGTTCCCTCAAAAAGAGCTTTGAATTAATATCAGAGGATATCAAACCTGCAACAATGGCTTTATCTGATACCGATAGAAGAGTCGACTTTGTCATGGCAAGCTTTGCCGCCTGGCCATACCCATGGCTAATGGTCTTTGATAACTATGACAATCCTGCTACTTTCGATAGTCTTCAGGACTTCATCCCTACAGGCGAGCACGGCTCAATCCTGATCACGACTAGGCACGCAGAGGTCGATGCTTTGGGGCAAGACGGAAGGGTGATCGAACTTCTCGGGTTGCATGAGAAAGACGCCTTGGAGCTACTCTTCAGGCAAAGCATGACGAAGGAGCTCGACCCGGATATTGTGCATGGCAAATCTATTGTGGAGAGGCTTGGGTATCATCCTTTGGCCATAACACAAGCAGGGGTATACATTAGTAAACGGAGTATCAGCTTCAAAGACTTTATGGACCATTATAGTCGCCGAAGGAAACTCATCTTGGAGCAAACCCCTCAGATGTCGCAATACCGACGGAAATTAGCCGATGCTGATAAGGAGACTTCGTTAAGCGTCTTCACGACCTGGGAATTGTCCTTTCAGCAACTCAAAATCATGCAGACTGAAGGTGATAAGAAGGCTGATCTGCTTACCTTGTTTGCTTTCTTTAATTGCAAGGATATATCCGAGAGGTTATTCAGAGAATACTGCACCAGCAGAGATCCAATGGACGAGTTGCCTAGTTGTCTGAACTTATTTAGTGATAAACTCCAAAGCTCCTGGGACAGTGACCTGTTCCTAGATATTTTGAGTGAACTAAAAGACTTATCCCTATTGCAAGCTTTCGCGGAAGAGGCAGACAGGTTTCGACATTTCTCGCTTCACCCACTTGTTAAGGATTGGATCAGGTTGCGAACAGAAAGGAAGCTTGGTCAAGAATACTCTCTACTAGCAACTAAGATCCTGGCGAATCTAATAATACCTTGCTGGCGCAATAGGCAATTTGAAATGTCCTTGTTAGCCAAGCAAGAAGCTCTCTCACATTTAGATGCACACGAGGAGAATTATTACGATTTCCTAAGGCCTGAGTTGGTAACGTCGTTTAGCGAGCCTCTATTGATTGACTTCGCGGTCTCGGAATCTTGGTTTGGATTCTTCTATTCTGATGCTGGTCGATATAAGGAGGCTGAGGAGTTGTACCGGCGCCTGGTCAGGCTTCACGAGACGGTGCTTGGACCGCAGTATCCTGACACGCTTTCGAGTATGAACGGCCTCGCTCTAGCGCTCAGCAGGCAGGGCAAGTACGAAGAGGCCGAGGACCTGAACCGGCGTATAATCGGGCTTCGCGAGACCGTACTGGGACCGCAGCATCCTGACACGCTAATAAGCATGGGCAACCTTGCTCTAGTGCTCGACAGCCAGGGCAAGTACAAAGAGGCTGAGGACCTGAACCGGCGCATAATCGGGCTCCGCGAGACCGTACTAGGACCGCAGTATCCTTATACGCTAACAAGCATGGGCAACCTCGCTTTAGTGCTCGATAGCCAGGGCAAGTACGAAGAGGCCGAGGACCTGAACCGGCGCGTGGTCGGGCTCAGCGAGACGGTACTAGGACCAGAACATCCTTCGACGCTAACAAGCATAAGCAACCTTGCTCTAGTGCTCTACAGCCAGGGCAAGTACGAAGAGGCCGAGGACTTGAACCAGCGTGTGGTCGGGCTCCGCGAGAGCGTACTAGGACCGCAGCATCCTGACACGCTGACAAGCATAAGCAATCTCGCTCTGGTGCTTGACAGCCAGGGCAAGTACAAAGAGGCCGAGGACTTGAACCGGCGCATAATCGGGCTTAGCGAGACTGTACTGGGACCGCAGCATCCTAACACGCTGACGAGCATGGGAAATCTTGCTACGGTACTCAACAAGCAGGGCAAGTACAAAGAGGCCGAGGACCTGGACCGGCGCATAATCGGGCTCCGCGAGACGGCACTGGGACCGCAGCATCCTGACACACTAACGAGCATGGGCAATTTTGCTACAATACTCAACAAGCAGGGCAGGTACGAAGAGGCCGAGGACCTGAACCGGCGTATAATCGGGCTCCGCGAGACCGTACTGGGACCGCAGCATCCTGATACGCTAATAAGTATGGGCAATCTTGCTATAGTACTCAACAAGCAGGGCAAGTACGAAGAGGCCGAGAAGCTACACCGACACGTGGTCAGGCTCCGCGAGACGGTACTGGGACCGCAGCATCCTTACACGCTAACAAGCATGAACAATCTTGCTATGGTGCTCAACAGCCAGGGCAAGTACGAAGAGGCTGAGGACCTGAACTGGCGTGTGGTCGGGCTCCGCGAGACGGTACTAGGACCGGAACATCCTTCGACGCTGATGAGCATATACTGCCTTGCATACCTACTCGACAATAGACAAGAGTACGAAAGTGCATCTGTCTACTACGAGAGGGCTCTTTTAGGGTATAAAAAGGTGCTTGGCTTAAACCATCCTACTACTCGGGCGTGTTCGGAGCACTATTCATCCATGCTCAAGGAAATGGATAGATCAAGCAACATATCTCGGATATGAAAAGAGAGTCTGAGTGATATTGTACTCGATATATTTTAGGGTAGGCTATTTGATTTAGGTCATCCGTTGCTCCGCCACGTCATATACAAGATTATCGGAATTGACGAGCTCGCTTCCGGGATTCATAATAACTAGGCACCATTGTTCGCAAACCGTAGTACGGATGCTGCTGTATTTCAACTCCTTATTTCAACCCGAGGGACCTGCTTCCTGTCCACCCCCCAGGCTCGAACTCGTTCCCCGGGCACTCGGTTCTTCCACGTATCTCCTGCACCCCATCCAGCCCCTCTTTTATAACATCAAACGCCGCATGGCCTAACCCATTCACAAATCCAAATTTCAGCTGCTCTCCCTTCAATGACTTTCCTAACGGTTTGGCGCCTATGCAATTGCACTCTGTGTCCAATCCCGTAGACGCCGGATTTCGGACAATGTTGTCGAGTTTCGGATTGCGAGTTGTCCGCAGGATAGATGAGAAGTTGGCATCGTAGCTGACGCGGTTTATAAAGAGAGCACGGGTCCCCTCGATAACAGCAACGGTGGCGACGAGGACAGAAATGAAGTAAGCGAGAAGAAGATCGCGGGCATTGTATTGGAAGACGTTCTTTACAATGTTTGACGTAATGGCTCTGGTTCTGTTCCATATAGATGTTAGCCAAGGACTTAGGACGTTTAACAGCCTGAAATGGTATGACACTCTGTGGGATTTGGATTATAGCTATACGTACTCATTATAAGTTGTCACATTCGCGGCTGCGCCAAATAATGACATCGTGAAATTAAACCACATCTCCTCTAATCCTGCTTGGACCGTGAGATTGGGATATAGTGTACTCCGCGGTTGAAATACCAAATGGAGATCAGAGCCGAAAGCTAACTTGGTGAACAGAACTGAAGTAGTAAGTGAACCACTAGTACCTACGGAGGTGCTCACATTCCCGGTGATGACATTGGCAAATGCATCGAGCATGGCTAAGTACGAAAATGTTTGAAATGCGGGCGCTGTTGAAATGTCGTACTTCGTAGTATTTGTCTCTTGTCCGGGAGCGCCGTCGGCAGGACGTATAAGAGAAACTGTTGAAATAGCGGTAGAATTTAAGATTGTTAGATTTAGCAGATTTACTGCTTGAATTGTGTTAGTGAAGTTGAAATGCACGGTGTAAGACGCGTTATAGAGTCCACAAAGTACCCCTTGGATTTGAGTGCCATTTTGGGTGTTGGTCCAACCGACCAATAGTTGATATTGGTTATTTAAAATCGCAGTGTATTCCAGTGGTGCGTAAAAAATGACTGGGGAGCTATACCCTGCCATTATTGGACTCAAAATATCGATGGAGGTGGAATTTGCAATATCACATTGCATCGATGGTCCGAAGAATTCTAGCGTATAGCTAGCGTTCTGAGCCGGACTTTCGATGGGAATAATATCGCCTCCGATTGTTGTAACGAATGCTAGGTTGGAAAGGCTGGGAAATGGGCCGCTGGAAGCCACCAAACTCCCCCCCCCCTTGCGGGCTGAGGTTAGAACCGCAAACGTAGCAAAATTCTCAGCCGTAGTGAAATTCGGTGCCTTGACAGGCAGATCGAGGAATTCCGGCACGATGGCAGGTATGACAAACAACGTTGACGGAGGCACCACCGCTGCCCATGGAATAACCCTAATAAGGGATATCTTATTAGTTATCTTCTCAGGCTATAAGGTCATAGATTCTTTTATGAACTTACCATGTCAGCAAGGCAAGAAATGTTCCAAATTTTACTCGATTGAGCATCTCGAGACTCAGGAAGGAAAATGGATCGCTAGTAGCAGTGAATATCGCATCAAGTGCACCGATAGACATGCTTTTTGTTCTAAACATAGTCCAAATGTGTTGTATATATGCTGTTGAAACGGCGCTAACAAGGCAGGCTTTAACAAGGAACGATAATCCAGTACCATATCTGGTTGCCCATTGTTGTGATATCTTTTCGGTAGAATGTCCAACTAGTGATTTATAGAACAGATGATGTCCAACGGCCAGAAGAGTCCCAATTGCTAAGAGTGCAACCATCTTGGTTGGTACCAGCCAGCTGATTCTCCAGCTGGATGAATTCCTGTTCCTCTGAAGGGGAGGGTTGGGAGTTTGGGGGGCGTCCGGAGAGGAGCCCAAATCTCGTATCTCAGCCACTTCAGATGCTGATTTTCCCATGGCCATGTTTGCGATGTAGGGATGTGTGGATGCTCTTTAGAAAGTGAAATCAGATATACTTGGGGGCAGAGATCATCACCAGGAAGAACAGGGAGGGGGCAGCTAAATAGACAGAAACAATGCACCCAAAACCAGAATGAGGCTAGTGACATTTAAACGTGTCAATTCGGAATGGATTGTCTTAAGAATAATGAACTGATATCCAATCTTACTGAAGCGTGGCTACAGTGGCTGATAATGCAGCTTCTTGTATGGCTCGTTTCTGAAACCTCTAGCTTCTAGACGATAATTGGGCGCGGGAGAGTAGTGGTAAGGTGCGGCTGGAGGGCTAAATATGTTCACAACGCACCACAATTCGAAGTAATTTTGTTCGCCTGGCTTGGATTCGGCTGGAACCCGACCGATGCCTGTCATTCTCGCTTACATGTTCAGCTTCTCACTGGTGTAATGAGCCAAATGGCAAGTTCTGCGTATTGTGAATTGCTTTTACCTCGGCCGCCTTGCAGATTTCGGTTCGTGAGCCTGTGAGAGGGCGAGAAAGGTTTCCGTCCCTGTCACAAAACCGCGTGATAGTTCAGATTAGTTGGATGTACAGTCAAACCTCTTTATAAGGATACTCTCTGGCCGGAGGGTCATATGCCTTCAACCTTTAAAGCTTGCTTTACAGTTGAAGGTTTTGAGCGCCGAGCAGAAAACCGAAATCTTGCTACAATTTTCACGTGACTGCTTGCTTTTAATTGGCTATCCATTTTTTGCCAGGAACGCCAAAACTATGATTTTAAATTACAACTTAGTCTCGCTACATTACGATCCTTATTAGCCCTATAGAGAATCTGTTAGATAGGAAAGTTAGAGTTAGCTATGCGCTTTATAAAGAATAAATTTATATATAGATTAGATCGCTCGTTGAGAAGTTATGATTTTTGGTATATTAAGAGCGTAACTAAAGGTAATATTGAATCGGATTCCGCTCTTCTCTTGACTTGAGCTCCATACATTCTGATTACTATATATGAGATAAATAATCTAGTTAATCTATACTATAGAGATAATTAAGCGCTCTCTAGGAAATTTTTTTATATATAGTTACGATTAGTACTTATAGAAATTTCACTTTTAGAGATATCATAGCACTAATTATTCCGCCTTTTAGTACTAGCACTTGTAGATCGTCCTGTCACCTGTGGGGTACTCCTACTAGTAAGTTATATTCAAGTACGCTAGAAGACATACACTTGTGCTTTTCGCTATCGAGAGTTGAATCTGGTTGAAGGGCTTTGCTGCAGTTGGCGATCTTGCAAAAATGTACACAATATACCGTTTCAGCTCTGTGCTATTATTTCTTGACCGCTGAATTCAGGAAAACTTCCGAGTGTGTTATTCAACATCATTAATCATTATAGTTATCTATGATTGTCTATCCTTCACTCAATGCTTTCCACGCAATTTTCAATCTCCTCATTTTGGGTACCGTGGCTTTCCCCTCCTTCGCTTTATATCCCTTTTCTCTCAAGACCCTTCCAATTTCCATGTAACTCTCTACAGCTACCCTCATTGGCGCTCTCGCATCGCAGGAAAGCTGTGCGAGCGCTGGTTGCGCCTCTTTGTACACCCCAAAAGCTTTGTCCAGCAATCTTCCGCGCAGATTCTCCATTGCAGGGCCATCCAACTTCTCTAAGACATCTTGTGGGGTAAATCCCACTTCTTTCAACCAGGATGTGGGCAGATACACTCGACCAATAGCTGCGTCTGTTGCAATATCCCGAGCAATGTTGACATACTGCAAAGCAATTCCCATACGCCCACCAGCTCGCACTAGATGTTCTCGCTGATGGACAGTTGTTACAGAAGAACTGTGGTGGAACACTAATTCCAAGCACAACTCTGCCACCGTTCCGGCCACTTGGGAAGAGTATGTCTCCAGATCATGCTCATTAGCAATTGGGAATACTTGCAGCTCTTTTGAGAAATTGCCATCATCGTGGAAACCAAGATCAATTTTGAAGCCCTCTAAAAGTTTGTACAATGGCCCGTAGGGAAGAATGTGAGTTGGTAGGAGTCGCAAAGCGGATTGTGAAGCTTCTGGGAAGGTCTCTGTGATGTAAGAGTGCACATCCGGTTGCTTTGAGACGATCCGGGCTTCTTTGGATGCATATACCAAATCAAGATATCGTGTGAGTCTCGCAATCCATGCACGTGCCTCATCTTCGGTAGTCGCATTGTCAATCAGGTCATCAGCGACTCGACAGAAAGAGTACCTTGAAAAGCTTAGCAAATACCTCTCATCATTGGATTCTGGCACTTACAGGAGGATCAGATCAGTTCGGAGCCGGCCCGAGAAGACCGAACTTGCTAGGTAAAAGCTTCTACTCTTTTTCTGGAGCCTGCTGACTGCATCCTGGATTCCGACAATCCTACTTTCATCATACTTCGAGGTATCCGTCAAGAGTGCCTGTACCAGCAGGATTGGCGAAGGTAATGGTGGCACATTTGGAAATAAGTTCGGGAAGGTCAGTAATATTGCAAGAGCATTATCAAATGCAACCAGACCAAACACAATGAGCGTATTGGTTGCCAGGAAGAAAACTGCCTCCTCAATCTCCAAACCATCCCACAAATGCACCCCTAATTTCGTCCCAGATTCGATCGTCCATGTTCCCCTCCTTAATGCAAGAGTATCAACAACCCAGAGATAGAGAGTTGAGAGCGCAATTGGAACGACTGTACTGGACAATGGAAGGCCGACAAGAAATTGGTAAGACAGGGTCCACAGAAGTAGGGCAAATGGTCCCGCCCATGCCAATATCAATCCCAAATATGTCCCCTCTCCTCCATTCCAGATCAATGCCCCGCCATATATGATACCCGTAGACAAAATGATCGCACCAACGTTCCTTTGGAACTCGAATGGAATCGGGTCCTTTCGGTCTTTCTTGGAAAGGAGATAGGTCGAGCAGAAAACCGGCTTGCTCAGTAGTAGATAGAGAAGACTTGTGTTGTACGTTTGGATCACGAAAAAGAACACCTCCTCAGCTGGTATCGAGAACAAAGTCGGCCCAACTATCACGTTCGGTGGGTATGTCCATATTTTGCGCCGGATCAGATGTGAGTCCCAAGGAATCGTGGAAACGACGGCAATGGCGATAAGGAAGAGGATTTTATACAGATCTATGCGATTGAGGAAGGGTCGGTAAATGAGGGTCAGCGCAGTGGCCGGAGGAATCGTGTACTTCAAATGTCTATGGAAGAATCAGCAGTTGCACCGTCTGTCGGGAATCCGGAGTACTCACACCAGTGCATAATCGAAGCCCATGATTAGACCAATTGAAATATAGAACAGCGGAAGAACTCCTGGAGTATTGAGGCATCACTCTATGTACAAGGAGAGAGGATTGTAGACATTTCACGAGACGTGAGGTTGCAAATCATGGTGGTGAGGCTTCGTAAAGACCGTAATCACGGCAGCGTCGAGGCTGTGTTCAGGAACTGCCCAGAACCGAGGTGTCAGCCAGCCACGATACAGTGCCTGGGAAAGCTGTTCAAGCGGCTAATGGAGCCACAGTTATGAAAGATCGAGCGAGGAGCGAGATGCAAATCGTTGAAGCAGCATTGGGAAATCGTAACCGGACTGTTGGATTAAGATTAAGATTAGAATTAGAAGCCAATTCTAGATCCACGCTCTTCCGTCATGACGTCGGATATCAGAAACACCAAGTAGCAGCCATGTTCAGCGCACCAAAAAGGAGCCTTTTCACCAGTCGATTCACGTTGCCATGTTACTCGAGTCATCTTGGTTTCCTACACCAGATGTCTCTCTGCAGGATAAAATACAAATTTGCAATGGAAATGTGACAGAATCGAATGTTCTTAGAGTAATAATACTATACAGGGGCAAACGAAGCACAGACAAATTAATCCCTGTTGTTAGAGCAAGGATGTTCCACTTCGTGCATCGTCATTGATCTTCAAACCAAAATCACTCCAAAGAGAAGCTGTCGTCATATCACCTGTACCTCCAAAAGAGGAGTTGCAATCCCCCTCTTTCCGCTCTTGCCCATCATGGCAAACCCAATTTCCAAAATGCTCCACACCGTTTTTCATTCAAAGCCGAATGCTCTCCGACGACGACCTCCCGAAATCACTACCCAAGCTCCAGGATAGCCAAGCAGAATTTCGTCATAACGTTTAGCTACTACACCCAACACTAGCCCTTGGATATTCACTATTGCTTGCATTGTTTTGCATCCCATAGCTTCTTGGAGATTCGATTTTCACGACTCACTATTCCCGATGTGTACCTCCAGAGCTTCACCTCTCACTGCTCTGTTCAATTAGCACTCATGACTTTTCATGGGAAACAAAGAAGGTCTGAGCGACCTCACCCATACCTCCATGGCAACTTCGCTCCCATCCACCGCGTCCAACCTCTTACTGCTTGTTCCTTCACAGGGTCCATACCAGAGGAGCTTGCTGGGGGCGAATATGTAAGGAATGGAGGTAATCCGGTGGCAAACGAGGATTTGGGAAGAGATGCACATTGGTTCGATGGAGATGGGATGCTTAGTGGTGTTGCGTTTCGAAGGAGGAATGACGGTTCAATACAGCCTGCATTTGTGAACCAATATATCCTCACGGACGCGTACCTTTCCACGGTTACAACTCCTTCTCTCCGGCTGCCAATCCTTCCGAGCATAGCGACACTTGTCAACCCTGCTTCCTCACTTCTGACCATCATCCTGCGGATCTCCCGAACAATCTTCCTTATCATCCTCTCGAACCTAGCCGGCTCCCAGCAAAGAATCAAGAAGATAAGTGTCGCAAATACTGGGATATTGTATCATGATGGACGAGCTTTGGCTAGTTGTGAAAGTGGACCTCCCATGCGAGTTTCTCTCCCTAGCTTAGAGACAGTTGGCTGGTTCGACGGCCGCAAAGCAGAAGGCGAGCCTGCTCAAGAAGAAATATTAGGTGATAGATTTGGCGGAGAAGGTCTCCTAAGCTTCATGAAAGAGTGGACGACAGCTCATCCTCGAACTGATCCAATAACGAACGAACTCATACTTTTCCATTCCACGTTCATTGCACCATTTATACATTACTCCATTATTCCCAGCACGCAGAATTCGTCTTCTCTTGTTCAAAAGCCTCGACTCGTCAACGCCCCCGTTCCTGGCATTAAATCAGCTAAAATGATGCACGACTTCGGAGTCTCGTTGACACATACTGTTATCATGGATCTTCCTCTGTCTCTCGATCCTCTGAATCTGGCGAAAAATGAACCAGTGGTATTATACAATCCTGCCGGACGTTCTCGATTTGGTGTCTTTCCAAGATGGCAGCCAGAAGCCATTCGATGGTTCGAGACCGATCCATGCTGCATATTTCACACAGCCAATAGTTGGGACGAAGTCTCCGTCAACCCTTTCACCAACACCCCCGAAACTACAGCAGTCAATATGCTCGCGTGCCGACTGACAAACGCCTCACTGATCTTCAGCGCTGGCAACGTCGCCGCTCCAATCCCCAAACCAACATCCCCCGTCACCTACCCAGCAGAAGAAGAGCAATGCAGGCTATACTACTACCGCTTCTCTCTCTCCGGCTCCGAAAACACCATAACCCATCAATTTGCACTCTCCTCCATCCCATTCGAATTTCCATCTCTCAGAGACGACGTCTCGATGACAGCAGCTCGCTACATCTACGGCTGTTCCGTCTCCGACAGTTCATTCGGCGTTGCTCTCGGACGCGCAGTCAAAATCGACTCCCTCGTCAAGATCGACGCCACTGCCCTCATATCTCACGCCGAACAAAACCCTCCAACACCCATCATAGGCTGTGTTGACAACCGCTCCGTCCCCGAAATTCTCGCTTCCAAAGACGCGAACGACCCCATCAAGATCTTCAAACTGCCACCAGGCTTCTATGCCCAGGAATCCCGATTCGTTCCTCGCTTAAACGGAGAATCGGAAGACGATGGGTGGATTCTATCATATGTTTTCGATGAGAGCCAGCTTGATGAACGGGGAAATGCCGGTCCAGAGACAAGAAGCGAGTTATGGATTATTGAAGCGAAAGAAATGAAAGACATTGTCTGCAGGGTGCGACTACCGCAACGAGTACCATACGGATTGCATGGGAATTGGTTCAGTGAGCAAGAGATCCTGAGTCAAAGGCCCATTGAAACGATTCGGCATCTTCCGATTCCGAAAGGGAAGGTTCTTAGCATGGCAGAAGAGGAGGATAGTATTTGGATGGATGTCTGGATGAGAATCAGGAACTGGATGCTTGATGTTGTTGGATGATTGATGAATGATTCTTATGAGAGATGAAGGGTTTGGCTGGGAGGGTGGGCTTTTCTCATTGAGTGGGAACTTTGTATAAAATCGCATTGGTGGCGTTGGTTATGGATTTTAATTCTTTTCGCCTCATACCCATTTTGCATCACTCCACTTAGGATGCAACGATAGAAATATGGATAGTGAGGAAGCTTATGTTCTGCTTTTAATGATAATTGAATCACTGATCCCAATTTCATGAGGCAAGCAATTGTGATGATGTAAGATGGCTTTGGTGTCAGATGAGCTGGTTGCTATGGCAACGGTTGTGTACACATATTTCGGGTTCTGGCAACCCTCCAATTTTCCTTCCTTAGAGACATCAATACATACATGATTTTACCATACAATATCGTCTGATTCGACATTTGGGCTTCTGTCTGACTGCCTCACTCGTTGGAGAGTCCTTCGAACGTCCACATGCCTCAGGCTGGATGCTGTCTTGAAAACGCGTCCACGAGCGATTATGAATCATTCATTCTATTGGAATGATTGATCTTGCTTCCTAGCTCCTCTGCGAAATCCTGGACAAGCGGTGTGTACTTCCACCCGAGTCCTTGGCCACCGTTCTTTTGGATTGCCCAGAGAGTCTCAGCAAATCAAGATCTCAAATCCCCCATCACATACGTTGGCCTTGGAAGCCCTCGCTGACACCTGAAGTGGCCCAATCGTTCATCTATGGGAGAATTTCCATCTTGCGTCCTTGCCAGTATCTCCGCAACCTTCAACATACTTTTCCGTCCGGTTCCTTTGCCGTTAAAATATTCATAGAATCGGTCCATGAAGGCCTGTTCTTCGTTTGTTTCCTTTACCTAGTAGCAAATGACTTGTTACCAATCGATAATTGATTCTCTTAATATTGGCCTTGAATAAGCGGAAACTAATAACGGCATCAACGGACCGTGACCGTTAAATCTAATTATGAAAGTCGGAAATTTTTGGTTTCGAACTTCCCATGGCCCTGGGCTTCGCCATTCATGAACCCGTGAAGGTAACATTCTCCAATGAATTCATACGACTCTCCGATGAATCCCTCCGAATTTCCGTCTTCACGTTTCCGTAAGACTACAGGTATGCTGCATCCAAGAAGCACACATATCAAATCACCTTTTTTGGCACGGCAAGGACCCATACCAATGTACCCGTTATTCGTTGTGACAAGCCTGCGTGCCATTCCTTTTTCTTTCTTCGTATCATGTAACCTATACACAAAACCAGTCTCAGATGTATCTATTAAATTGGTTATTTTAGAAGGTTCCGATACTTTAGCCATCCTACATAGGGTTTCCAAGGTACGACCTCGTATACGTAGGGACTTGTTAAGCTCGAACCAATCGCGAAACCAAGGATGAGCTTCCTTAGGCTTTTTTATAGCTATAGTACAGAGATCTTGAAATTCCCTGCGGAAGCGTTCAAGTGGTGCGGGATAGCGGAGATATCGATCTTCTCTGTCTAGTACTAAGGAGCGTGTGATGTCGTCCATAAGGATAGAGTCCAGGTCCGAGTCAATATGGATGCTGCCCACAGGCTCAACTTCTACTTCCATTGGAATACGGCTATTGATAAGAGATGTTGACTGAACACAGCTACTACTGGCCGCTTCTGTACCACCTAGGCCATCAATATGATCTACCAAGATGGCCTTGCACGTCAGTACTCGGAAGTCATCCGAAAACGTGATTTCTGGGAGACTTGTCCCAGCCGCAGCGTAAAGAGTGGTAGCATAGCGTTCTGGCGTCGACGGGTTTAACAACGGACGAAAGTTGCCAATATGAGTTTGGGTACTTTGACTGGCCATTAGAGGAACGACGAAAGGCACGACATCTGCCCTCCAATCTGGGACCCAGGAAGGTAATGTTAGATGCGTGTCTGACTTTACACCATGCTTGTTGAAGAGATCCGCAAAACAAATTATGTCCAAGCTCTTGTAAGTTCAATAAATGACTTGACTAAATTTGAATAGATTTTGTCAACAGAGGATTCGTAGTCGGGCCGGCCAGCTAGTTCTCGATCCTTGGCCAATCCAAGTAGAGAGTAGATACGGTCCCTGCCGTCAGCCGCTTGGCAGTCCCCCACATACGCCATCAGTGCGATGAGTCCCATTCGGTTGGTAGATCCATTCCCACATTCATGCCATCGAATTAGTCGTCGTCGACCCCAGGCAGGAGTAAAGGCCTCTAGTTTGATCAGATGATCGTCGTTTTTACGGCAGCGGTCCAACGAACACATCGCAGCTGCAAGACCATCCCGCCCAATGCTCTTTGTGCCACAATAAAAGGTGAGCTTTGGGGCAATAATAAACTCCTGAAGAGTCCATACTCGTCTCCACCATGGTCGCAGCAATAGCGCCTCTAGCGGTTTCCACTTGTCGGAATGCAGTAATTTCTGAATCTCGACCTCCCGCTTCAGTCTGTTCTTCCAATTCAGTCTTTTCTTGCTTCTTGCGAGAACATGAAGGAATTCTATTGCATCTTCACTGTCTCTAGTTCCTTCGCCAAGCCAGACCACTGTTCTTTTCGATTGCTTGTAAATCCTTCCCATCAGCTGGATCTGAGAACTACGCTCGCTCCTAGCTTCCCTATCGTTCTTTTGATTGATGCAAATACTGTCGATCCACCACCACAAGCTCTCATTCGCCAACTCTGGATTATCGCAAATTGCCTCCAAGGCAGGATAAAGGCTTTCCAGTATTGGAAAAGGGCGTCCATTAAGGATGATCTTGCTTGGATAATAAGCCCTTTGACCCCAAACATAAGACAGTGTCGTAAATCCAGCAGCCGGCAGCGCATCTAGTGAGAAATTTTCGAGCTTTCCGATAATAGAGGCACCTTCTCCTCGGGATACCTGAAGCAGTCGCACCGTGGTCGGGTTGTCAATAGGGTCGTACAGAAATTCGTCGACACACTTTTCATCCATGATGTTGATGGACGTCCGATGTTGACAAATGAGCGGCAGTTTGTGTCTTTGCCGGCACAAGCAGAGTCTTCAAAAGATCGGCGCCTTGATAGACGATGCCGCGTACAATGGGTAGTATGACGCAGAGTAAGGCGCGGGGGCACGGGAAGGAGAAATAAATCCGCTGGTCGCTCAGTGGAGTATGGGATTAAGTATATTGGCGGAGATAGCCAGACCAGTTGCTCAAAAAGAATATTGGACGATATCTGACTTCGTGGTTGTACTTCGAGAGCTTGGTGAGGATATTCATATGCAGGAAGAAATTCTGGTCTACAAAGACGTTCAAGTGGCGGGGGTTCCAAGTGCCCATGTGATTTGCTCGGTAAATCCGATACTACTATAGTTCTTTCGTGCAGCCTCACATAAAAAAATACTGAATTTTAAGACTCACCTATCTGATGGATAGAACACGGCTCTTTCCTCCTCAAAAAGGGACGTTATCAAACGCGGGGAGGCAACTTTCTGGCACTCTCAGAACTTTCAGATATTCCCTTTGGGACGCCGGTAAATGGAATAAACTCCTTCATACCTGCGAAGTGTTCTCACTAAAGTTTATTTTCACCCACAACAGAAGAAGTCTTCTCCTTCTCTCCGTCCTCTAAAAATCACCACAACCACATCCCATCACCAACCGTTGATTTCGCGCGCTTCTCCCCAAGATGAAGCAGTCCCTTCCACAGATAAGCTCCTTGAAGCTTCCTACTCAAACTTCACGTCTTCGTCATTCTCATGAGACAAATCATCACCTTAGCCAAGCATATTGACTCTTGGATGAGTTGGAATCAAAGCATCGCCTTTGCTAACTCTAATACCAGAGGGCCCAATACAGTTCGCGCTTGCATATCTCCTTCAGGTGGCTTCTACAACAGAGCCTACTCCTAAACTTATCTTTATTTCCTCCCTAATTATTTTTAATCTTACTTCTCTTTAGTGTCATGGCACTGTGCACATAAATTATGGATTGAGTTTATTAAGAAAACTAAGCTATAGAATAAAGTCCAGAAAGAGTAGAGCTCTCTGTCACATTAAAATAATAATATTTGTGTCAGATGAAATTTATGCTCTGGTTGTTGCTATGGCAACAAGGTGCCTATATGGAATGGCGAGTTTGGCCCAGCGTACGAGCCCGATGCAGAGCACATCCATCAACAACGCTATAACTGCTCGGACAACAGTTGAGGATTTACGACAAGGCTCAGTTCTCATGGAGCATTTGGCTGTACAAAGACATCGGACTGCAAGGGATGGTTCACACTTCAACAGATTCACCATGGAACAAACTCATAGCCTGGCTTGAGAAAACGAAGAGATTGCAATTGGACTCTTAGGGAAAGTATCCATCTGATGAAGTTGAGAAAGTCATGGCACCACCGACCGAGTGGATCGATAAGGTGTCTCCCACTGCAAAAGATCAATGCCCAACAAATTGGACACTGCAGAAACACTTGGACAGAGCAATATTACAGACGTTTCTGAGTGACTCGTTGCAGATGGAGTTTGCGGAACTATTCAGAGGAAAGGACAAAGCTGCTTTGGAGGAACTCGCGATGAGTTTGCATTTTGATCAGTGTGTGTAACGATGGGGTTTGAACAAATAATGTCTGAGCACGCAAAGCTGGTCGAGAATAGTTTGCTCTGAAATTGGCAGGCGATGCAACCTCGCAACTTCGAGGTCCAGTACAAGTATTTGTCTCGTAGACTGAATTTCTTCCTTATCTCATGAATGCCAACCAATAGGCCAATGCAAGAGCAGCTGCTGAGCCACTGATTATTCCTGCTAAGCTCAAAAGTCTCAAAGCGGCATTTTTCTTCGCAGTCCCTATATACGCCTTCCAAGTCTCGGTGTCGTTGACTCTGCGAAATGGTCCTTCAGGCACGTCCAAGTCCAGAAAATCACAGAGTGGCTTCCAACCCTCTTTTACGTTGAACTCCAGAAACTGCCCTCTCGGTGAAACTTCACGCACATGCTCGTTATGCTTCATATAAGCATCTCTTCCTTCTTCTGGGTGGTTGTTGAGAAATGTGTACCTGTGGAGCATCTTAGGCATCAGGTATCCATCTGGTTTTGGGATAAGTTTTTGAATAATGGCCCGGAAAGCGGTTTTCGGGGCGCCGAAGATAAAATGGCCGGTCCAGAGCGTCTCAGTAACGGACTTGTGCCACACTTCGACGTTGTCGCGAACAGTTAAGACGACTTTTGCGTCGGGATATTCAGCGATCAGCTCGTCAACAAAACAGGTACAAGGCCAATCTGTTACTGCCTGCCTTGGTGAGCATGGGGTGTTTTTGAGAATTGGCGAAAGCTTACCATGCAGTGACCAAGTACTTTATCAAATTCTGCTCTTCCCCATGGCTGTCCCTTTCCCTCAAACTTTGCCTCGAAAGCTTCAACCCACATGTCCGCATCCTTGGGATTTTCTTCTACGACGGAAAACATGTGATAGCAATCCACGAAACCTAGTTGGATCAATGCAGCGCGCATAGCTGACTTCTTAGCAATCGCATCTTCGAGGGGTTTAATGTCATACATGATGTGCCTGTCCTTCCAAGCCCAAGACAAAGGACTTTCATTGGCACTACTCTCTTAGAGTTTCTTCTATCGATATTGGTCCTGGCACCCACTGGGCCCACAGCCGTCATCTCTTTCCCGTGCAACTTCGTCGACATTCTTGGAAGATGAAGTTCTTGAATGTATCTGCTGCAAAATAAGACTTTTAAAATTCACGAAAGTGAAGTTCTGAATATTGTTTGTCGTTTCCGCTGTCACTCGCTAGTCCTTTTAACGATCCGGCCCATCATGCCATTGGCGCCACCTCAGCCGCAGAGGTTATTGGCCTGTCAGGTATGCAGCTTACTGGGCTAATAAAGCCGTCGCAAGCGCTTCCTAATCAGGATACGCGGTCAACTTGGCAGCGGACGTCCGAAGGGGCAGCACAGTTAGTTCTGCTTGACACTCCTCAACCTTAAAGTCTTGAATGGTGGCATTAAAGGCTTCTCTACACAAGTTGAAAGTTGAGCAAACAAAGTAGAAATTTTGTCGCAGATTGCAACGACTTTGAGAAGACGACTAATTCAAACTCCAAGTCATCCTGCACAACTAGGAATAGAAGACAAAGTAGAGGGGCGTTCCTGTTAGTAGAATAGAGCTTGAGGTTTAGTAAATATTATATCCAAAAGCTAATAAAGTTATATACTATTATAGTATAAGATTAAAATTTCAAATTAAATATATTTTTGTTATAGTAGTACATAAAGGCCTTGCGTCTGTACAAATGCCTCTCTAGATAAGGTCATTAAGGGGATCAAGGACGCGTGGAAGAAGGCGCGAGGGCAGTAGGATTAGTATAGAAATTAATATAGAAATTTATTATTTAGCTCTATGTGATATCTATACACTGTATTGTGACTAGCGTAGCTGAGGAGTATAGTGAGTAAATAGCGTACACTATCATCTCAGCTGCGGGGAATCGCGCACTTCACCAAAATTAGGCGAATCGTAAAAGTTACTGTAACCTTTTCAACGACGTCCTGACAACCAAATAACAAGAATATCTAAAAAGAAAGCTTATAAAATTTAATTTCGAAGGTTATTAATTATTGTCTTAAGTAGCTTTTGTTTTAATTGCTCGTATGAATTGATTCAATCGATCAAAGTAAGGAGAAATTCCACGAGAAAAGTGCGCGATTCCCCGCAGCTGAGATGATACACGCTATATACACTATAGTACAGGCTCGCCTCGCTATATTTTTAGGGTCATTTAGCGCACTTGCGCCGCCCAAACTTTAGGGCTGCGCCACATACCTAATCCTGTACTAAATCGCCCCAAACTTGAATTTGTGAGCCGCCCATATATAACTATTAAATATCCTAAGTCTTAGGGTCCTACAACGCAAGGTCGCACCAATAGTGTAGTCCAAAGGGTCAGCAGGTGATTTTGTTGGGGTGATATTATAGCCAATTATTGTAATCTTACTAGTCCTGTTAGCAGCGGATCCACTACGCAAACCACCCTGTGATATTTTCGTGATATATTTCTTTTTCTTTACTACCCCTCTTTTGCCATAACTGCTATTCTACTAATAAACTTACTTCCATTAACTTTTCTTTTGCCTTAGCGTTTTCCCTATAGTTTGGTATCCCCACCCTCTCCTATCTGACGTCGCACTCTTGACTAGGGCGCGCCACTTGACTAGTATCCTAGGCTAATAAGCCGAGGGAGAGAGATACTAGAGGGAGGGGGAATTGGACAGGAACCAATAGCAAGGGAGCAGCTGAGGAGAGATAGGGTGAGAGGGTAGTAGTTTAAATAGTAGCATAGTTACTAGAAGCAGTAGCCTAGCGCACCTCCCCTTGCTATATTAGGGTACTTTAGAGGGACTAGTATTAAGGGGACTAATAAGAGACTAATAGGAGGAGCAAGAGTAGGAGGAATAGATAAGGAGAAGAGTGTATAGTTAGAATAGGAGTATATTTTACTAAGAGCAAGAGGTTAGTGTACCTACTTACTCAAGCAGGACTATAGCTTTCGAAGGGCAATTGTAGAATCCCTAGATTATTCGTTTAAGGGCTCGGGCCTGCTACTATGCTGAAGAACACATAGAATGTTTAGCAGAAAAGTAGAGAGATCAGGATATCAAGTACAGGAGAGGCCAAGTATGATTCATGATGGGTTCTGCAACTACAATTATCTTATCCTAAGGGAAGAGTAAAGCCCTATAGTATATAGTTATAACTATACTTACAGTTATAATACTACTACTACTATAGTAAAGAATCATTTCTAAAAGCAGCTGACCTTACTAGTCCTGATCTAGGAATTTGCGCCTGATCGGGAAGGAGGGTGGCTCTAGGGGCGGCGCTTAGACACATCTTTGTCTCTCAATGTAATCGTAGCTCCTGGACTTTGCCTCCAAAACCAAACTTCATTTGTGGTCCAGCTCTGAATTCTGAAGCGCGAAGAACCCCCGTTCAGTGCTGCCGCTTTCCAAGTAAACTTGCCGCAAGTTACTGCACAAAGACCTGATTCCAGAGTAAAACGTGTTTCTTCTCGATATCTTCCTAAATTTCATTATGAGCGGTGGTCGTGCTTCTACCTTTGCTTTCATGGCAATCCATATCTACGTGTTTTGGAATACCTAAGCAAATCAATATTTTAAACCTTGATGAGATAACAGAGTCAGTGGACTAGAAGTTCCCTGCTATAATTAAGACTCAAATTGAGGGCCAAGAGCGAATTGATGCCCATTTAACCTATGTTTTCTCTTACAGTCTTTGGGGTCCTTGAGCATAGTTGAACAATTCGATATCCAAGGATTGAGTGCACTAGGCATTTAAGGACTACTTGACTCTTCAACCTTAAGCGCGTTACTTCCTTGATACTTTGGGAATTTAGAAGGTCTTTTGAGCGAAGTGGAGGAGAGAGGAGAAGACTTGACCCCGATTCTCGTCAACTTAGACTTCTGGATTTGAATGAGCTGTTCAACTGGATTGGGAGGGAGGTAGGAAGAAATTCCGTTTATGAAAGGGGATCAAGGGGAGGTGGAGGAACGATCCCTTTTTGGCAAAGTGTTCTGAATTGAAGCACACTTGTTGACTTTACGTTTACTTTTGAGATTGGAGTCGTCCACTTAATAGGTCTTTGGAGTCAAGATTTTGAGAAGGAGAGCTATCTGGGTTTCGGATTTCGAGCACACTTGGTCATTTGTTTTGACACTGGCGCCTTTCAACTGCGGTTTCGCTGCCACACAATGATTGCTAGTTGTACCAACTCAGCTGTGAGTCTTTTGGTGTTGATTTCATGTCGCATCTCGAGAGGTGTGTGAAACGCTTTGGAATTACGATGTCGTTTCAAATTCTGGGGAACTGTCTCTGTATTGTTTTTTTGCCTGGAGTTGGAAGTTCATGATATCAATTGAGAGCTCGAATTCGCAGGTAATCACCAAGTGTCACGAATTCAAGGTGAAAGAATTGTTCTTCCGAGAATGTATTTTGCAATCTTTGCAGGAATCCATGTGTAATGTACAAACATGTCCTTACTCCCCCGCACCGGAATTTCATATCTAGAGTCAATGCCAAAGCAAAGCTGTCTAGTTCCCCGCAAGCGCACAGTAAGACAAGTCCCTTCCCAACTACGCCAAATGCCATAGTATTGATACCAACGACATTTTGAAAAAGCCCGTTTAGAAAACCCCACAACAGATTCCCATCGCGATCATGGATTTGATCATGAGAACAGTCGAAGAAGCAGAACCAGAGAGAAGTCCCGTAAGCGAATGTGTGTGTTTCGATGAATGATTTACCAAGACGAACCCCAGCCCTGATTGGAAGGCGCAAGAGCCTGAGGGGCGGTTGCAGGAACATTCCAAGAGTTGACAGGAGCAGCAGAGTGAATGGGTGTTGGTTGGCGAACGACTGGTTGTTGAGTGTTGCCCCAGTTATTGGTTGACTCAACTTGGGCAACTTGAACTTGCTGGGCCCAACCACCGTCAAAGCTGGGCTGCTTAACAGGAACGGATGCATTTCCCCATCCAGACGACGTATTCTCAGTAGATCCCCACGCACCTTGTACATCAGAAGACTCGCCATCATTCTCACCAGTCTCACCATTGTCGCTGTCAGCCTCAAACTTGAGAGTGTTCACATCGCCAATGGTACCATCAGCAGTGAAGCCCTCGGGAATGAAGGACTCAAGAAAGTCCGGAATGACTTGATGAGTCTCCAACATGGTCTTCACAAGGGCTTCAGCCAGATCTGCATCACGCTCATTATAGAATGACGTAGCAAGACCAATGTTGCCGATGCGGCCGGTACGTCCTTCATGAAGCTTAGTAAGCCATTGCATTCGAATCAGCAGGAGTTGAACTTACCAATGCGGTGAGTGTATTCCTCGATACCACCATACTGCGGGCTCGGCATGTCAAAATTAATCACTGAAGGTGTTAGCTCAGATGATGGAATGATAGTAGAAGAGAACTTACCATGCATGACATTGTTGATATCCAGGCCTCGAGCAGAGACTCCTGTGGCAATCATGATGGGGCATTTTCCAGAACGGAACGCACGAATAGCGTCCTCGCGCTCGCGCTGGGTACGATCAGCATGGATTGATGTACAAGGAAAGTCCTTGTTGAAGAGAAAATCATCAATCTCATCCGCCGTACGCTTTGAATTGACGAAGATGATAGTGCGGCAAGGCGGGGCAGAAAGGAGCAAATCTATGAGGGCGGCGCGCTTCTGAGAGGCTTCAGCAAAGACAACATCTTGCTTGATGTTTGAGTGCGAAGAGCCAGCACGTCCAACGCGGATGCGAACGTGATCATGGGCAAGACTCCGATCGGAGTCAGTAATGGCTCAACAGAGATGAAAGGTTGGGGTCAGGCGGATTGCACGAGTTTCAAACGAGAGATACTTACTGCTCACGAGCCAAATCACGGCAGACCTTCGGGAAAGTCGCGCTGAACATCATGTAGGTGATATTACCCTCTTCCTGATCTGTTGTACTTGTCAGTGTTGAAACTGGAAAGGAAGGTGAGTGAACACTTACCGCCACCAGACATAATCTGCTTTAACTCTGACTCCCAATCAGAGTGCAGCATCTCATCGGCCTCGTCGATGACCATGTATTTAAGGCGCTTGAGGGTCAGAACTTGAGGGCGATTAATGAAATCAACCAGACGACCAGGAGTGCCAATAAGAAGATCGCAACCCTTTGAGAGGGACATGATCTGCTCGCCAATGGGACCACCTCCGTAAACAACGCATGGACGAAGCATGGTTCGATAACAGAAGCGGCGAGCCTCATCGAAAATTTGTGTGGCAAGCTCGCGGTTGGGGCAAACGATGAGCACTAAAGGCTCGGCACGAACGCCTCGAGAAACTCCAGCTTGGAAAGTGGACGGGTTTGGACGAGGTGCAGCCAGCTTCTTCGCCTTGCCCATGAGCTTGGAGAGAATGGGGATCAAAAACGCAGCTGTCTTTCCAGAGCCTGTTCAGAAGTTAGCATGCAAACACTTCGGGGGCAAAGAAAGGGAAGGAGGAAAGAGAGAATAGAAAGAAAACTCGCCAGTTTGGGCACAAGCAACGATGTCGTGACCCTTAGCAACCGCAGGCAAGCAGTATTGTTGGATGGGCGTGGGAACCTCATAACCAGCGAGCTTGACATTCTCCAACATGACCGGATGAAGGGCGGCATCCTCGAATCTGCGGATGGGCACAATGCGGATGTTACCCTCCTGGATGACCTCGATTGATGCGATGCTGTCAAAAGTTAGCGAAACTCAGGCCGAGCTGAAAATGATTGGACTTACGCGCTGAAGTTGACACCAGAACGGACATGGTTCTCAGCACTGAACAATTGCTGCTCCAGCTCCTCAAATCGGGGTCCAACATCACCATACTCGTCGTTCCATTCGTAGACGGCAGCATCCGAGTGCCACATACCAGGCTTTAGACCACCAACCGCAACTTGAGGATCTTCGCCGGTGAACGCAGCCTGAGCTTCCATTAACTCCTTGTTGGATTTGGTATATGCCTCGTAGTCATATGCCAACTTTGGGGCCCACCCATGCTCTTGAGCACGGTTGACAGTAGGCTCCGCTACATGTGCAGTAGCTTCGGTCTGGGCAGCATCACCGTTGTCCGGGAGCGCAGCAGCCATATTACCAGCCCAGCCAGACATTTTGACTAAGAGAATGTATTAGTGAAAGTTAGAAGTGAGAATGAACAGTTGAAAGAAAGTTGAAATGGTCGAGTCAGGTGTTGATCGAAGTGATGTTGAAGAGGATAGGCAAGATACCTTGTCAAGAGAAGGATGGTAGGACAACAAACTTGTGTTGGAGAAGTCAAGTGACTTGATGGAGTGGAGAAAGGAGTAGATGGGTGATGACAAACTTATGTCAGAGAGGTGAAAGAGTGAATCAAAGTTGAAGGAGTCGAGTGTCTTGATATTTGTGATGCGTAGTTGACGAGATGTGTTGGAATCAGTAAACAAGTCCAATGATCATGACCTTGTCAAGGCATGGAGTAGCAGATAAATGATAACGACCTTGCGTGGAAGAATATGACGTGATGACCTTGGATGACAAGAAAAATATATCGCCCAAGGCCATGCTGTTGGTGCTTTAGCTCGAAGTAGAACACGTACCTGAAGTCCAATGGAGTGATCTGCAGTAGAAGAGCACAGTTAGTATGATGAGTTTGAGTAAGGTAGCAGTGTATGTATGTCAGACAGAAGGAAGAGACGGATGGTGGCGAAGTCCAGGTGTTGCTCTTGGAAGTCGTTGAAGAAGACGTAGCATTCTTGAGCAAGAGGTTGGACTCCTTGTGCCAACAACACATCAATTGAATGTGTACGCAGAAGAGGAAATAGCCTTCGACGTGGAGGGAAGTTGAGAGGAAGTAGAGATGAGGGAGGCTTACTGTTGAAAAGTGTTTTGTTGATCGAGTTATCGAAGTTTTCGTAGACGCGCTATTGAAGAAGATAGTCAGTAAGACTTCGCAACTACAATGTGAGATGATTTTTGAGGTAGAAGGTATCGCCAATAAAGCAATGATGCTGCGTCGGTGTTGATATGGACTGGGATGAGATAACAAATAAACAGGGCGGCGGCGAGAGTACTTACATCGAGAAAGGTCGCCAAGAAGAGTTCGAAGAGTTCGAAGTATCAGATGGATACCTAACACTACGATGGTATGCTGAAGAATTGAAGGTATTGATCAACTTGTGATAAGGTTGGTCAACAATTTGTTTGTGTATGAGGAAGAGAAAGTTGGAAAGTTGCAGAGAAGATGGCGACCTTTATAGACGGCGTCGAAGATTCGCGATCGACGCTTGCGTTACGAGGTTGAGCGCAAATCTGATTGGCTGGAACGCCAAAAAAGGCCTCGAAGAGTGTGAATGGGGGTGCAACAAAAAGTGGAAATTAGCAAAATTTCCTCCCTTCCCTGGTACAAAAAATTTTGGATGATGAAGGATGCAAGCCCAAAGTAATGTCGTTGACTCTAAGAAGCTGCAGGATAGGTCAACAGAATGTATCCCAAGTGATGAACAACTGTTTGACCCTGGCTGAGAGAACTCCCGGTCGCCGGCGGGGCCACGAGGTCTTATCAAGCTCTATGTAACTGGTCTGCAACATGCAATTGAGAACAGCAACAACCCCAAAGTGCTTTCCGGCCATTACTACAAGCAAGCATAATCATATAAGACTACTGAGAAGACTATGCGCCTCCTTGAAAGTAACTGTAGCCACCGGCGAACAGGCGGCTGCGCTGATTTGACCATGGCTGGCGACAGCACTCGACGAGCTTCAATTAAGACTCAGAGAGCCTGTGAGTATCAGGGCGCTTGCCACCTACAAGCATTGCAAGTAAGATGCATACTCTTATGCCAATGGTCTTTTACTGATGAGCAATCTAGGAAACTACGAACTCGTCCAGGCCGTCCTGCAGCTGCTGGCAGGAGCAATTATGCCGAATTCCCTCACAGAACGATTACGATTATGCCCTAAGCCGATCTAAATATACCAAGTTTCATACCACTAAAGCTCCCAATCGCATACGAAAACGAATACAAAGTGTTATTTCGCGCCAATCCTCACCTCCCTTTGCGTGCGCGCCCCAGCCACCACGTACGTGACATCTCGCCGCTTTCCTCACCTCGCTTTACCTCACCCTCACCCATCCTCACCGGCTTTCATTGTGCTCTCCGCCATCTCACCTCTGCTCACCCCTCTTGTCTGGCATGTGGTCATCGCGGCCTCGCTACTGCCGAGAGCGCCAACTCCTGGCGAAAAAGATTCAGGTGAGCCAGACGAGCTCCACGGGACCGTAATGGGCTCCTAGTATCAGAATGGGCTGCCAGGCTCACTATCCTAGTGTTGTATATCAATATTGCAGAGGCAGAGTTGGAATTCTGGCTTGCAATACACACCTGATTCTAGTCTCTACCGCGATTCTTTCTCTTAAGTTCTCTTTCCTCGCCGGCTTAGAGATTGCAGGTATGTTTTTGTTCTTCTTCCTTTTGGATTTTTGGAAGGGAGATAAGAATAAGAGAGCTGATTTTTGGGTTTGTTAGCATTTAAGAGAACAGTTGGGATGAGGGGGTGCTTATCTGGATTCAAAACTTAAGGACCTAGCACGATCAGACCTTTGGGATGATAAGTAGAGAAGTGGAGCGAGTGTATTGGAGTGGTTTTCGAAAATTATACCCTTGAATTTCTCTAGACCTTGGTAGCCTTTTGCTTAGAGAGTCAGAGGTGAGAGGGCAGTTCGAGTCTCGAGAAACAGGATAGGTTGTCGACAAAGATCGGGAGACACGTTGTATTCTGTATCCCACTGGCCATATTAAAGTCACCGAACTCCAAGTGGCAAAAGCGTGTTGGAATCTTTGTAGATTTTAAGAGATGAAGATGTACTAGCATAGAAGGTCCCTAACTCCATCAATTTTGAAATCCGGGTGCCAAAAGGTTAGAACTAATAGCTCTAGATAAAAGTAAATATCAAATCTGCTGCTCAGGCTTATTGCGAAAGCTCTGTCTCGGTGATGTTATTAATCCACTTCCTCGCCGTTACACCCTCCTCTACTACCTTTCTCATCTCCTCACTTCCCATTGCCCTCGCGAACTGCACTGCACTCCCCCATGCTCCCCTCACCTCCGGATCTGCCCCACGCTCTAACAACCACCTCGTCCTCTCTACCGCCCCTGCCATCACCGCATGCACAACCGCATACACCGCCACCATACTGTGTGACTCCTCTTTCTGATTGACATCCGCCCCGCGCTCCACCAGCAGCGCCATCACCGGAATTCGGCTTTCATCGAACTCCTTACTAGGCACTACAGGGCCCACATGTGGATTCATGCCAGGCGGCCACACACCCGCGGCAACGTGCAGCGGTGTACCATTCTGGATCATTGCGCCAGCGTCAAGGAGCAGGCGTACAGCCTCCACGTCACCGCGGCCTGCAGCTCTCTCGAGGGCAGCGCACGAGTCGGTGTCCGGCCCGCCGGTACGGTCCCGATAGTCACGCTGCGCGCCGAGATTGGGGTCGGCGCCGTGGGCGAGGAACCAGCGGAGGAGAGGGAGGTTGGTGACTACGGAGGGGAGTAGGACGGTTCCGTAGTAGCCTGGGGTATTGGGGGACCAGCCGTGGTGGGTGAGGAGCTCGAAGAGGGGGATTTGCTGGTCCGGAGGCGCGGAGAGAATATTGTTTGGGGTGAGACGTACTATGGGCGCGCCGGTAGAGAGGAGGTAGCGTGCGATCTCGATGTTGCCAGCGCTTAGGGCGAGAGTGAGGCCATGATGGAGAAATGAGGGTGTGCGTGTTTCAGAGGAGACAATGGACTGGACGGTGGTAAGGGGACCATAACGGCAGGCGGATTCGAAGGAATTAAGGTCGCCCTGCTTTGGCCTGATAAAGCTCATGTCGTTGGGTTCCATAATAGGGAGGTCGTCGTAAGGTGTGCCCATGGTCATTGATTGAGGCTGCGAAGAGGAAGGAGCATTGCCTGTGCCGCTGTTGCGGCCCATTGCTTGTTGCTGCTGTTGCTGTCGCTGCTTGACCATCATTTGCATTTGCTGCTGGCGCGCATCCATCATTGCTTGTTGCTGCTGTTGCTGCCGCTGCTCGGCCAGCATTTGCTGCTGGCGCGCGGTCATCATTATCTGCTGTTGAAGCTGCTGCTGATGCAACAGCATGTTGTTATCGGCCATCTTGGTTGAGTTGACTGAGTAGCACTCTGTATCTCGGATGAGGGTATGTACTTGATCCTGAATCGAATCTATAGCGAGAGGCAGTGTGATACTTCGTAAAATATTATTTATGGATGCAATACGTAACCGAATTCTCGCTTGAAATCCCACCCCTGACAAAATCCCGCTTTTGAATCTACAACACCAACACTGAAATCATGGCTAGATCAGACAAATTTGCACAAATTAACGAGGCAGTTGATGCATTATGCGCCGGAGAGTTTGCAGATTACAGCAAAGCAGCTGCCTTTTCGGTATCAAAACGCGTGAGAGGCCTCACCAAGACCAGAAAGGACGCATCCTCATTTATCACAATGCCTTACCAACGAGCAAGAAGAGGTATTGATTGGGCGTTTCAATAGCCTGACCGACCGACGAATGCCGTCTACCAGTCATATCGTCAAGAATCTTGCAGAAGAGCTCAGGAGAACTAAGGTAGGAAAGAACTAGGGCGCGTCATGGTGACTAATGGGGGACCGGTAGCCAGTTCTTTTTGAAATACAACACTTACCTATTTAGCTTTCCTCTCTAGTCCATTTACTTCCAGTCATTCATTCATCTCTCCTCCAATATGGCAAAAATTACAGCGTTTCTAGGCCTCTTGGCCCTGTCGCCAGCGTTAGTTACTGCGAAGGGCAACTTTACTTTCTGGACAAACTCTTCAAGCGTTGTTTCAAGCTCGTCTTCAAAGAGCGTTATATCATCTTCTTCGATCACGTTAACGAGTTCTGCTTCTACTTCGAGGGTATTTTTCAGCACCAACTCAACTACAACTTCGTCACGCAGTTCTAGCTCCAGCCAAAGGGGCCCATCCTTATCGTCCTCTACATTGGTACCGGGCAACGGCACCTTACCTTTCCCAACCACAACCTCGTCTTCTTCCTCTGAAACTACAACAACCCCTTTCACATGGAGTGGTTCATGGAGTGACATATCAACACCATCACCTGTATCATTCACATGGTTCGACATCCCAACCGTCACAATAGCAACCGACGCCCCAGCCGTAACATCTGAAGCCGCATTTCTTAGCGGCCTTTTCCTTGCGCTCCGAACAAATCGAGAATGGCTTACGGATGTCAACCTAAAATCTCAATACCTCGATGACGTTAAGAAAGTCCAAGACGAAACTCTTGCCTTAATTAACGACTTGAATGTCAGCCCTCCAGACACGCCAGACTGTACAAATACGAAGAGAAAGAGAGATGGAAAGAGGAACACGATGTCGGAGAGGGAGCTTAGAGCGTTCCTTCGTGAGAGGAGCATCATATCGAGTATTGGGAACTTCATTAGTAGTGCTGTCAAGGATGTTGCATCGCTGCTTAGCTGTGCGAAGGATATAGTCCAGAACTTGGTTGACGCCGTTAATGATGTTGAGCCGGACCTCGATGAGATTGAGAATTTGACGAATACACTGGCAGATCTTGGGCAGGATCTAGAGGATGACGAGGACGACGATAACACGTCGACTTCCACCACGGAGTCATCTACTACTACCAGCACATCCGCGAGCTCATCATCATCATCCTCTTCTTCCTCGTGTACAGGCAGCACAGCAGTCCCCATCTGCACTGCAATGGTTTTGCTCTCAATCAGCAGTTCTACGACGTTTACAATCACACAAACTGCTTGTTCAACAGCTACTATTGCTGGATGCACCGCTACAGGAACCACTGTCACTAGTTCCACGTCATCAATCGCAACTCAAACACCATGTGCTTCTGGTACTTGCGGCGGATCATGTCCCCTTGGCGGAAGTGGTCCTCTTAGTGGCGCCAGCTGGGGTATTATAGCTACTACTGAAGACTGTTCGCAGATCTCGACCAGTACGACTTCTGTTCTGCCAACTGCTAGCTATGGAGTTGCCGGGAGCACTGCTGTTGCAAGCCCAACATCGAAATCCTTCCCAAACTCCACCACTGCCCCTTCTAAGAGGACAATTTTCAGTGACGTCCAGGATTATAATGATACTCAGGTAGAGAGTATTAGTTCTCGCTCACTGACCGAACGCGCTCTTCAAAATGTTGTTCCTCCTTACGCTCCTTACGTCTCATATTTGAGCACGGTTTCCACCTGGGTCGGTCAGGGAGGTTATGCGTCTGGAGAGTGGTATGATTATCCACCCGATGCCCACATAGCCGTAGGTGTGAAGGGCATTTACGGTTGCACAGCCGTGATCATCGTGTCTGAGAAGGGTGTTTACCTTTCTCACATTTGGGAGGACCCCGTTTTCATTGATGGAAATTGGAATCCAACTGACGATGCTTCTTTCACAACAAATTCGTTCAATGCCCTCCGCGATGGCAACGCGAACGCACAAAGTATCACCTCTCTTATTGGAACCGACGAGGCGCCTGGAGTTTTGAATGCCATTTACGCACCTAAAGTTTTTGTTCTCTCTCCGTTCGCAACATTCACTGATCTATCTGTCTACGGCATCACAACTAACTTGAGATATCAAGCCCGCGCTGAACAGCTCGCGTCACAGATAGCTAGAATCATTCCTGGTTCTGGTGGGGTAGGTTTTACCCTGGGATATACACGTACTAGCCAGCGATCGTCTACTCAGATCCCAGGTATTGCAGGCAGGGCCATCTTGGAAGTCGACCCTTTCCAAACATGGCTCACTACGCCTCATGCAGCACCGACTGATAAAGGCCTTCAAGTCGGTCGTTGGCGGTTGTGGGTAGAAGATCAACTGATTACTTTCCAAGACTTCTGGCTTCCACGCACCACACCACCTGCAGGCAGTATTCAAGCGCGAGATGCTGGTTACGCAAACCCGTGCAGTGCCTACATCAATAGCACTTTTACCAGTTCTAGCTCTAGCAGTTCCGCCACTTCATCCAGCACCTCCAACACTTCCTCAAGCTCGAGCAGTGCATTCACAGGAAGCTCTTCAACTGGGTCATCTTCTGCAACTACATCCACATCAGCAAGCAGGTCGTCGTCAACAACTGCTCCCCCATCAACCTTTATAACCTCAACGATATCTAGCGCGAGCGCCAGCCCAACTACGCCAACTCCCACACAAACCCTGTGCTACGGCAACCAAGTGGAAGATAGCTGCGTGGCCGGCGCCCTTCCCTCAGAAGCTCCATACTCCGGAATGATCTCACCCCAGTGCGCGCGCGCCGACGGCTTAAGCGGCAGCGCTCCACGCCTTAGTGCACCGCAAGCCTCGCAAGCAGCATCAGCATACTGCTCACAGCTCATCAGCGATAATGCTGTGCTTACCGCCGCCGGCTCAGGCGTTGAGGCATATGTAGTGAAAGGAGTCGCGGAAGGTGGCGCAGATATGGCACTTGTTGTTATGTACGACGTTGATTCGTGTCCGAGCGATAAATCGATGACTGAGCTGGATTTCAGTAGCTTGGGATTAGATCAGTGTTTCTCAGATATGTATACCGCGATAGCAGAGATATGTGCGCAAGACTCGACGTGGGGGGATTATAACGCTGATTATACCTTGGAGGGGGGTGTGTGGGGAAGTGATTGTGGGTTGTGGTCTATGCAGAGCCAGGAAGCTAGTTTATAGATTATATAGTAGAACTAGAAGATTAGATAGTTAGATTGGAAGCCGATAGATTGGCATGTTTAAAACTTCACTTAAGAAACAACTTTAATAACTCACCTATGCTCGTTTTGTTTCTGGGGGCCTCTTTCCTTTACTGTATTTCACTTTGGCTTCCTACCACCGCTTCAACAGCTAATCCTTGTGGTTGATATCCCTTGTTATTATGCCAGGATAAGGGCTAGCAGGCCAGGAGATGCCGCATTACCAGTCCCAACGCGATACCTCCGCCTACTTCAATTTTGACGTCCTATCTAGACCAACAACACAATCAAAGAACAACTCAGTCACAAGCCAAGTACAATGAGAGTGAATACAGGTCTTGAAGCATCTATGTAGGCTACAAAAGAGGGGGACTGCGTCGTCAAACGAAGAGCGGGAGCGCCAGTTATTAGTGCAGCATGAACCACCTCTTCAACAATAAGGCTGTCAGTGAACGACCAGATAGAGCTCCATAAGAATGGCCAGTGGCATATTTGTGCTTGAGGTAGGTCTTTTGTGAAGGTACAAGCTGCAAGAAACACGGCAGACTGATATAGAACGCTTTGAGCAATCAGACCTGCTGAAACTTTACGTAGCTCAACTTCTATATGAATACCAACCCAGCTTGCCCAGAAGCATTCTTCCCTTTTCGAGTCTCTCGCCGTGGCAGGGGGAGCATTAGTGGAGCATCCTGTTGATCTGGAGACACTGGGAGCCGGCCCGGTCATCAGTGGCTGGTGAGCGCAGGAGGAAGAGCAGATAACCAGACAGTTCAGATGCGACCTGGAGGCACATACGAGAAAAGCGAGAAGCGGATATATGACGTGCTGAACAAATTCTACGGGACCGTACAGTTGCTGGACCGTGGCAAGCTGTATATCTTCGAATAGCCTCCAGCAGCCCGGCGTTCCGAGGATTGAATCAGATGTTGAAGAGGTCATTGTGGATCTTATCATCCTCGAATAGTGGATCCGACGCTCTAAATTCTCGAGAAAACGACGATATACCATTCCAGTTATCTCTTCTGACCTTCATTCCTTTGCGTATTTTACCGAACTAGTACCTCGTCCGTCTGCTCCAGCCATGCAGGAGACTTCTAAATCATCCAATACTTGAGCCCGAAGCTCATGGTATCAGCTAGTGCGTGCGAAAGTGTTAGAATAGGACAGATAACCAGTGTTTCTCGTTCAAGTGATGCCTACTATGTCACATGATATCATGGAACACTTGATCATTACTACGTGTCCTTTGCATTTTAACATGATTTATGTCTATAAATATAGACCCTTGTATCTGCTCTTTTCCGTAGCAGCTTCGGATCTTAATAATCTTCCTTCGTTGTCCCTCAATCCCCGATTCACATCTAATCACGTGACCTGGCTCCGAGAGAAGGAGTTACTCGCCCTTATTCTTGTATGTTAGATTGCCATCGAAAGGACTGTAATGCATGGACCACTTGACCAACTTGAACAAGGAAGAAATGAACAACTTTCTCATTGCAATTGCAACCTTGGCAGACTTGGGCTTACCCAGAGCTCAGCCTCAAAATAAAGGAATAGGTTTGTCAGTTGAGCTGTATTCTGGGGGCAAAATATAGTGGCATTTCTAGGCCTAGCTGATATCTAAGGAGTTGAAATACAAGGAGGGGAAGAGCTCTCTTATATCACAAAAGAGGGAAAAATACAGGCTATACCTGATTAGGCAATTCCAACAACAAAGGTTCGTCATGCTGCTTGCAAACTCTTGGCTGAGCTGAGGAATGCCACGAAGCTTTATCTGGGCTAGCCAGCAGTATTTCACTCCCTTCCTCCTATCCATGACTATTGCGAAGGCTTCTAGGAGGTAACTGCAGTTGCTTGCGAAAGTGGCTTCCCCTTTTGTGCGCAGCTGCTAGATTCTCTAGTAAAGTGCGACGTCCTTGACAAGGGCACTTTGGTGATAGAAACAATATTATGTACCCGAAAATCAATAATAGCTTGATTTTAATCACTATGTCTTTCCTTAGTATTCTCATTTTTATATACCAATATCTCCGCACTCAAACAATTTGTTGCTAGATCTTGACTTCCTAGGTTCCTCATGACATTGATCAAGCCACGGTCCGAAGGCACCAGCATGCGCTGCGCCACGAAAGGAATCACGTGCTGCTGATGTACCGGCACTCGCAAAGGGTCGCCCTCGTTTAGGACACTCTTGTCCCACACTCCACTCACTGGACTGGAATCGTGGAATCCTAGCTATACTTCTTGAGACACACGAGATCCCAATATCCGTGCGCAATCATGCGTCTTCTGGAACTCAAAAACGATGGCGAATTCAGCCTAACTAAAGACCTTATCAATAACATTCCTCCCTATGCGATACTTTCGCATACTTGGGGAGAGGATAATGAAGAGGCTACCTTTCAAGACCTGGTGCAGGGTGTTGGCAAGAGCAAGGCTGGCTATGGAAAGATCTGGTTCTGCAAAGAACAAGCTACTAGAGATGGCCTTCGGTACATCTGGGTAGACACTTGTTGTATCGACAAAGCGAATAACACCGAGCTCTCGGAGGCTATCAACTCCATGTTTCGCTGGTACCGTGAAGCGGCTAAGTGTTATGTGTACCTATCAGATGTTTCGATACACAACTCTGATGAAAATGATCACTTCTCTGGGTTCACGTGGGAATCAGCTTTTCGGAAGAGTAGATGGTTTACTCGGGGCTGGACCCTTCAAGAGCTTATTGCTCCGTCGTCAGTCGAATTTTTCTCCCTGGAGGGCGAGCGACTAGGAGATAAGAAATCGCTCGAACTATTACTTCACCAGATAACTAATATCCCTGTTGAAGTATTCCAAGGAAGTTCTCTGGCTCAATTCACCGTTGATGAGCGGATGTTATGGGCAGCAAAACGGACGACCAAACGCAAAGAAGACGAGGCATATTCTCTTATGGGCATTTTCGACATCCACATGCCGCTTATCTATGGCGAGGGGAGGAACAAGGCATTCATACGGCTCCGTGATGAGATCGACAAGTATTCAAGGAATTTTCAGCTGGAAGAGCTACCAAATATTCCACCGACAGTCTTCGAAGCTTCCTGGATTGTGCCATTTGAAAGAAATTACCGCTTTACAGGCCGTGAGTCCCAGCTTTCCCAACTCGAAGAAAAGCTATTTGTAGGAGGTCGAACCACAAAATTTGCAATCACAGGGCTTGGGGGCGTAGGCAAGACGCAGTTGGTGCTCGAGCTTGTCTACCGAACAAAAGACAAGCATAAGAATTGCTCAGCTATCTGGATACCCGCGACCAACATAGAAAGTCTTCATCAAGCATATCTAGACGTTGCCCGGCAGCTGAGCATACCCGGTTGGGAAGAGGATAAGGCGGATATTAAGAAACTTTTGCAAGGCTACCTGAGCCAGGAAAGCGCAGGCCAGTGGCTCCTGGTGTTCGATAACGCTGATGACATTGGTATGTGGATCGGCAGGCCTGGATCTGCGCGGGAATTCGGCCGTTTGATTGATTACCTTCCAAGGAGCGAGCAAGGGTCCATCGTCTTCACGACGCGCGATAGGAAGACGGCCGTCAAGCTGGCACATCAGAATGTAGTAGAAGTGCCGGAGATGAACGAAAACATAGCTACACAACTGCTACAGAAGTATCTAGTCAATCCAGGCCTTGTTAATCACAGGCCAAATGATACAAAAGCCTTACTTAAAGAGCTCACTTACCTCCCGCTAGCCATTGTTCAGGCAGCGGCATACATCAACGAGAACAGGATAGCATTGGCGGATTATCTGTCACTCCTGGCGGATCAAGAAGAGGCCGTTATCGATCTCCTTAGCGAGGAATTTGAGGATGACGGGAAATACTATAATGTGAAGAACCCAGTGGCCACAACATGGCTAATCTCGTTTGAGCAGATCCGGCATCGCGACCCTCTAGCAGCCGACTACCTGTCGTTCATGGCCTGTATAGACCCAAAGGACATTCCGCAGTCTCTTCTTCTAGCAGGAACGTCTCGGAAGAAAGAGACAGATGCGATCGGAACGCTCGACGCCTACTCGTTTATTATTAGACGATCGGCAGATCAGGCTCTTGATCTTCATCGGCTAGTGCATCTCGCAATGCGAAACTGGCTTCGAAATAAGGAGCTGGTTACTCAATGGACCGAAAGGGCTATTACGCGATTAGAGGAAGTGTTCCCAGACTATGACCACAAAAACAGAAGCGTGTGGAGGACGTATCTACCGCACGTACATTATGTATTAATATCTGATGTCGTTCACAAAGATGGGGAGAATAGGATTAATTTAGCGGGGAGATTTGGGATGTGTTTATATAGCGACGGCCGATTTAATGAGGCTGAGGCTCCGTTTATGGAAGTGATGGAGAGGCATAAGAAGGTGCTAGGCGCGGAGCATCCTTCTACGCTGGCAAGCATAGCCAACTTAGCGTCAACGTTTTGGAATCAAGGTCGATGGAAAGAGGCCGAAGAGCTGGAGATACAAGTGATGGAGACGAGAAAGAAGGTGCTAGGCGTAGAGCATCCAGACACGTTGATTAGCATGGCCAACCTGGCATCAACGTATACGGATCAGGGCCGGTGGAAGGAGGCCGAAGAGCTACAAGTGCAAGTGAGAGAGATGAAAAGGAGAGTGCTAGGCGCGGAACATCCAGAAACGTTGATCAGCATGGCCAACCTGGCATCAACGTATAGGAATCAAGGTCGATGGAAAGAGGCTGAAGAGCTGCAGGAGCAAGTCATGGAGACGTTTAAAAGGGTACTGGGCGCGGAGCATCCAAATACGCTGACCAGTATGGCCAACCTGGCACTGATGTATAAGGATCAAGGCCGATGGAAAGAAGCTGAAGAGCTGCAAGCAACAGAACTCGAGATATGCTCTAGGGTGCTAGGCGCAGAGCATCCAGACACGTTGATCAGCATGGGAAACCTGGCATCAACGTATAGGAATCAAGGCCGATGGAAAGAGGCCGAAGAGCTGGAAATACAAGCGATGGAGACAAGCAAGAGGGTGCTAGGCGCGGAACATCCAGACACGTTGATCAGCATGAACAACCTGGCATCGACGTATACGGATCAGGGCCGGTGGAAGGAGGCCGAAGAGCTACAGGTGCAAGTGATGGAGACAAGAAAGAGAGTGCTGGGCGCGGAGCATCCAAGCACGCTAGTCAGTATTAACAACCTTGCTTTCACGTGGAAGGAGTATGGGCGACATGCGGATGCCCTCAAGCTAATGGAGGAATGTGTGATGGTAGGGACCCGGATCTTAGGTACTAATCACCCCCATACTTTGTCTTTCCGTACAGCATTGCTTGAGTGGCAGACAGAGAAATTGGAGACTAGTGCTTCAGCCGACAAAGATCCGGGTGTGTAATGACATAGTCAGAATGCATAGAAATGATACAATAAAAAACGTCTGCCAAGTATTATGCAAGTAGAATATTTATTGAAATTTCCAGAATCCTTACAATATACTGACCATATTTGGCTACTAAGTGTCTAGGGTCCTTGCTTGACAGGAGAAAGGAAAACTCTAAGCGCACTTGAGGGAGAAGCCGGTTTTGCAAGTGACTCTCCTGAGTTCGGTGGTATCAGCAATGATAACAATCTGTTAAGAAGCTTACAGTGCTGCTTGAAAGCGATTGAAGGCTTGCATTCCTGGGCGCATGGTCACGTGTGGAGTTTCCGGGGAGGCTGGAGGTTCTCCGCATTCATATCGAAACTCCAATGGAGTGCAGAACTCATTTCCCAGAGTCCAGAAGTTCAGGAGAGTGTTTCCATCGCTCAAATAATTTCACATTCCAGTAAAAGCTTGAAGGCGTTTCCATCACCGAAAACAGACGGTCGACGAGCCGCTCCAGTCCCAACTGCGCATCCATCAACAAAGAAATAACTTATGCACAAATGGACGAAAGCGTACCAAAATAGAAATGACATATAAATTATCTGCACATAAGTTCATGAAGTTCAGGGAACTAAAAGCTCATTGCATTGTCGTCAATTTGCTCTCACTCTTAAAATCTCTTTCTTTCACGGCAAAGTCTCAATCGCCCTCGAACTTCAAGATGGGACCCTCTTACTTCCAAAACGCTGCAGACGCCTATGCCAACCCATACAACGACGACGATGCAGACTCTTCGTCCTTACCAACTTCCATGACATCAATCCGCATTACCCCTCTCAACGATCTACCTTCCTACTCTACTTCACCAAACGACCAATCCTCACCCCACAACTCCTTTCCCTCCTTCCCCTCCAATTCAGATCTTGAGAAAGGCATTCCACCAACCTATTCGCCCAACCAACTCACCATCACTCTCCCAGAAGAAACAACCAACCTCTATCTCACAATCTCGTCGCACCCCTACCCAAGCCTCTCCCAAACTCTGTCCTTCATCCACATCTCAGCCGCCCTTCTAACAGGCATCGAGGTCTTGGATCTCCTTTATTTGCATCATGTGGAGGGATGCGAAGTTCTTGGTGGTGGGATTGATGGACCATTGATGTTGTTTTGGGGATTGCTGGGGCTGTATTTTGGGACGGGGCTGAGTTTGTGTTTTTTGTGATTTTGGGAAGGAGGGGGGGAGGGGAGGGGGATTAGGGAAAAGTTGTGAAAGGAGGATAATAGGGAGGAATGAGTGGGATAGAAGAGATCCAAGAGATCCAAAATTCAACGACCAAATTCATGCAGTGATCAAGACTAGTAGCAAGGACTTCCTGACCGCAAGCGAGAGGGCAAGGGCGGACAGATATCAAATCTGATGGTATGATCATCAATGAAGTGGATTGTGTATTTCCAACGCCATCTACCCATCTATCCAAGCTTCATGCAGTATGATACACTCTGAGGTGGGGGTGTTAATATACAAGTCTCATAACTCATCATCCATTCATCCTTCAAACACCGAATGCTGCAACTCCACCCCAAACTGATCCTTAGCAATGAATCGCATCTGCTTCTCAATATCATCCTCCATGCCATCCCCAAATCCAAACCATTGTCGTACTTTACTTGTGTAAAATACGAGATCGCTGCTAAACAGTACGAATTTAAAGAGTAGATGTCTCCACCCATTCACGAACCGCTCGCTGAAGCTTAGGTTCTTGTCGTCCACTAGACTTCGACTTGCCCATGCGCCGGTCATCTTGATCCGATTGACAGGGGAGCCGAGAAATTGGCTGTTTCCTTGGACAATTCGCATGTTACGGCCAATGAAAAGGAGCTCGCGAGGGAAATTCTCTTCTTCGGAGAGGATTTCTCGGATTCCCTGTCTCATCCGATCTTGAACTTCGTAATGCCGTTCCGCAGCCGTCTTCCCCTTCAACTCCCCAGTAATTCGTCCCTTCGTGCTGCTATCTCCGCCTTCATAAGGCCTCATCAACGTCGCGCTCGCAAATAGATCCGGGGCTTTGACTCCCCACGCACTGGTGATCTCGTTCAAAGTAGCGTTGTCGAATGTCATGATGGCTTTCCAGAACTGGCAGTATTGATGTCGAAATTTGGGTGTCATAGACACGTAGAGACCGTGGTCAATGAGGACCAATTCGGGCTGTCCATTGGGTTGTCGTCGAATGAAGATATTGCCAGGATGAGGATCGCAGTGTACGAATCCCCAGAGGAACATTTGCGCGGAAAAAAGGTCAATCATGGTAGTCATGACTTGCTTGAGGGAGAGACCTAGTCCGCCCTTTCCGTTGCGTCCTCGCCACTCATTGCGTTCAGGCTTAAGAAGACCTGTGCCATCATTGGCTTGGGTGGAGATTTTGGGCGGAGGGAGTTGTGTCCCATTCACACCTGGCGAACCTTTCCCATTGCCGCCATACCAAGGTTTAGTGAGGGCTTCTTTGTCCCAGAGACGAACGCCCTCGATCCATTCAGTTGTCATGATGCGTTTCGAGGATAGGTCACGGTAGACGGTGGGGATGTAGACTCGGCCTCGAAGACGAGGTTCTCCTGCTACCAGCGCCGCCATTTTCTCCGAGTTATCTGCTTCGTTCACGAAGTCGGTCTCCAGCATCAGTCGTTCAGTGATGTAGGGTACGAGACTGTAGAGGGGGAGATTGAACCAGAGGGTATAGACTCTCATCACTACTCTACATATCTGTTAGCATTTTTTCTGAAAGAGGTTTGAAACCATACTCACTTGAAAGCCCAGAGATCCCACCCTACTTGGTGGGCGATCTCCCGTTTCTGGACTTTAATAGCAACCTCTCTCCCATCCGCCAACCTTGCCCAATGTACTTGCGCCACAGAAGCAGACGCCCTGGCCTTCTTCTCCATGACACCCTTCCCAGGCACATTACTGAAGCTGACTCCAAAGACCTCTTCAGGACTCCTGCCACCAAAATCGTCACGTATAACTTTCTCAACATCACTCCATTCGTTTTGTGGCGCGTCATCAAACATTCTCGCGAACATCCTCTGGAACTCGGGAGGTAGAACTGCACTCTGCATAGCAATCGCCTGTCCGATCTTCAAGTATAATCCTCCATTTTGATGGAGGAGATTGAACAATCTCTCAGCATTTCTTCTGTGTAGATCCGTGATGTCGCCGCCAAACCATGGTTCCGGTCGGAAATTTAACTTGTAATCCAACGCTACCACAATCCCAGTACCAAATGTGCGAAGTGATCGACCTAGGGAGGAGGCGTAGAGCTCTTTATCTAGAATGTAGAGTATTCCTGTCGTCACAGAGACGTACAGTAACCTTCGAACCCATTTTATCGATCGAGGATATAGCTTCGCAGGCGCTGCCTTCCCGAGAGATTCTGGAGAAGGAGGTACAAAGGGTTGGAATCGTTGCGTCTGTATTGAGCGGCGTGCAAATTTCACCTGGGCATTTCTGCTGGGAGGAACGGGTCGTGTGCTTCGAATTTGGAGAGATCGACGGGATATTCTCTGCAAGGGTTGTGATAAAGAAATCGTTGAGGAGAGGTTGAACTGGGTTCTAAACTGGGATCTTATGCAGCGGGAACATAGTCCTGCTATGCGCAGGGACATATCTACAAAAAGTCGTAGATATCAGAGGCAATCAACAGGAGCACAAAAAAGATTATTCGACGACGATTCGCAGAAAGATGTATGGGCTGCCGTACAGACTTATCTTAACCCCGATAGCTTCCTAAGTTCCGTCGGGATTCTTCCATCGAACCCCCGACTTGCCGCCTTTTGATCTTGACTTACAGGAGAAGAGAGGAAACCTGGCCTGAATAGCTCACCAGAGGTGATCAATTCAGTTCTAAAAAGGTGCTAGAAAGCATGGCTCTCACCAACATTCTCCGAATAATACCTCTCGTCGTGACGGTACCCAACCGCACTGCTTTGTCACAAACATGTTGAAACGGGTCTCAAATTACCGGAATAGGAAGATTCTATTTATATTTGAGGTGGAGTTTCTTCTTCAGAAGCGGCATCAACCAGAAGCAGATGCTCTTAAGTCCTCTCAAGACGCGGAGGAAGCAGAGAAGAAATGTTGAAGCTGTTGGCATCGGATAATATCAACAGAATAATCGATATGCAGCTTTATGCTTGGAGCTCACTGGTCATACTGCAATACTTGCAGAATTCTACAGGTGGACTTCCTGTTCGATCGCTGTACCTCCGCTGTCTTCTTCAATGATTGGATCATCTCTGGGACCGAGCATGATCCCGGCGAAGCCAATATCCCAAAACGACCATCGTCACCAGCTTGCGAGTTTCCGAAAGCTTACTCTAGACCCCAAAAACCTGCTTTGGATAATTATCGTGCGGGAGGCCGCGAGTCTCTGTACTGCAGCAGCTTCGAACTCAAATGCAGAGAGCCGGCGGTACCTGAATGACTTCAACTCGATGATCTGGGCGGGGAACTTATTACATAGATCTCCGAGCAGGAATCCAATGAATCCCACTGGTAGAATAATAATAGAGAAAAGAAACCTTGAGCATGATGTCGCGTGAATCGTTGCAAGTTCCCGCAGAGAGATTGAAGACTGGGGTAGAGCTTGTCACGGAAATTTCGTCTAGGAGCCTCGTCCAGGGTTCCTCTCTTCCCTCTGCAGCAGTAGTTCCAGGAGAACATTTCGACAGTCCCAACGTCCCAACTCTTCATTACTCAGCTGGTCGTTGAAGTCATTCATTTTCATAGCATCATTCGCCTCATCGTCGTTGCCACCAGAAGGTTTGGAGATGCCGTTTGTGCGGGGACATCATCAACGTGGCTGAGCAGGTCTTCTTGACGACACCCAAGATTCAAGTTCCGGCGACTTTTCTCAGACACACTTTTCGACGTTCTCGTCCAATCAAGGTACCACCATCATCGTACCGCTACTTTCTCTAAACTCAACGCCGTCGACGTACCAACAATCGACTAGAACCTCGGATTCTTACTTTGACTTATCGCTGGACAGATTCACACGTAAACCTGCGCTGCAGCGGGCTATCTATCTTTGCAGGTGTATCTCGATATCACGACTCAGCCACAGAACTGAAAAGTATGTCATAACGTTGTCGACAACCACAATCGGAGTTGTCCTATTAGGCTTTAGTCTCCCGCCGACTTCCAGAACACCCATTCTTACAGACCACACCTTCGTACTTAACGGTACGATTACGATCTTTACGATTTCCGTACCCCTAGTCGAATTGTATATCAATGCGACAGCGAAGGGCCGGCTCTGTCGAAAACAACCAATGCATCCCTCGATTTAACAACGCCTTGCATTCCTCCGAGTCTCGATTGCCCGTTGCATCGCGAACCTCACAACTTTGAAGGCCGCGTCTTGACGACGCTGGCAAACACAATCGTTTCGAGACGGCGAATTTCTCCATCTCAAGATGTTGAGACCGGCGACACCCTTGACGGTGTTACTGTTCGCAGCATTCGTCTTACTGCTTCTATCGGTATTATCGACGCCCATCATCAAACAGATTCCTCTGGCTACATTCGATGGGGTTGATTTTGGGGTATTTGGGTTCTGTCAAGGGAGCAAATGCAGTAATATCGAAATTGGATATAATACCGGTTAGTGGATAAGTGGGGTTGCTCGACTGGAAATATTTCCAGTCTACGCATTGGAAAGACGAGATGAGATGTCTCTGTGATGAATGCTGACTTGATATCCTTAGCTCCTCTCTTCAACTCAGCCCAAGATGCTACCTTTGACCTGCCCACTAGTACCAGGACGACTCTCTCCGCGATCCTCATCGTCCATCCTATTGCCGCGCTCTTTACGCTCATCATGCTGATCCTCGCGGCTTCAGCGCATTTCCACTCGCCCTCGCACTCCCCTCGATACCTCCTTGGGATTTTCATTCTGAGTATTTTGACTCTCATCCTCGCCTTACTGTCGTTCCTCATTGATGTCCTGCTTTTCGTACCGCACATGGCATGGGGTTCATACGTTGTCCTGGCAGCTACCATCCTGATTGCTGCAAGTGGAATAGTTTCTTGTGCTATGCGCCGAACTCTGGTCAGTCGAAAAGCACGAAAGCGCCGTATTGCCGAGAATGCAGAGATGAATGGGGAGAACTTCTACAATCGACAGGGCGCAGATCCAATTGCACCAACTGTCGACAATACTTTGGTGAACGGTGGTCCTGGGGTCGACAAGCTGCCCGCTTTTGCTACATTTGAGATGGCGAAGAAAGAAGAGGGAAGAACTAGCGATGAACGCATACCTTTGACAACAAGAACCCCATCGGAAACATCTCCAAGCAATGTGCCAGCAGCGCCTGGCATGAACGACAGATATGGCGGCCCGCCACCGAGGATGGGAGGCCCAGCAAGAGATCAATATGGCAATCCGATAATGCCACCACCTGGAGCGTACGGTGGCTCTCAAAGTCGGGATCCATCAACTGATCCATCATTAAACCGACAATATTCCGATAATTCCATGAATTCGAGAGGAAGAGGAATGCCACCAGGCGGCTATCGAGGTAGAGGGTACCCAATGAATGGGCGTGGAAATTATGGTCCCCCGCCACGAGGTTATTTCAACGGACCTAGAGGAGCATACGGCCCTCAAAGAGGTGGTTACGGCGGTCCGCAAGGACCTTACCGTGGCCCACCAGGAGGGATGAATGATGGAATGATGGCAGCGGGTGCAGGAGCTATGATGAGGGGAGGTGGAGGTAATAGAGGAAGGGGAGCACCCCCAGGGTATGGACCTGCGCGAAGCTACGATAGAGGCCAATCACCCGCATATGATGCCTACGGTCGAAGGCCATCCCCACCTGATGCCTACGGTCGAGATCTGTCACCACCTCCCCAAGCTGGAGGTCAGTACGCACCGTACAAGCCCGACGAGGCACGATCGAGTCTTCCAAGAGCCGAAAGCCCGCCCCCATTACCTGGATTGGAACATGAAGGAGTTGTTGGTCAGGCTGTTGAGATGGATGCGACAACAGGGAGCCCTTCAACCGCACCAAGAGGCTTTGGCCAGTTTGGTCAATTAAGAGACAGTGACGCAGATGTTGCTGGAATGGTTGGGCTCCAACAGCAGGGTATTGATAGGCACCAAACTGTTATGAGCGATTCGAGTAGATATAGCTCAGACGAGTAAGTTGCAATGATCACATGATCGAACCTCCTTCTAACCCAACGTTTAGACCATACGTACCACCACGACAAGCTTGGGGAGAGGCAGGGAGATCTTTTCCGTTAAACCCAGCATCGCAACCTGCTGAACTTGCCAGCCCAACCGGACACAGACGTGCAAATTCTGGAGATAACTACTTCGAAGATGTAGATCCTCGCTTCGCAGAGCCACCACCTGCTCTTGTTCCCGGTCCAATTGCCACAAACTACCCTGCCAACGGTCCTTCGAATGACAATCTTCATCCTGGAGGTATAGATAGACACAACTCGTACGAGGATATACAAGAAGGCGCTCGCAGCCCAGCTGAATCAGACAGATCGAACTTCACATCTGTGTCTCAACGTGGAGTGAATCCGAGGTGGAACGGGGGGGCTGGAGGACCTGGAGGACCTAGCTACGGCGCACCAATGCCAAACCGACGACCTGTGAATGCTCCTCAACGAGACGACATTCTTCTCAACTCTAACCCAGACTTCCAATTACCTGGGGGCCGTGGCGGAAGAGGCGGATTCCCAGGCAGAGGAGGCAGAGGCCAAATACCCCCAATTGGCGCCTCGATGGTTCCTGGAGGTGCATACCCCGGTGCTGGTGCTCTATAATCCTTTCTCCTACCATTGAATTTCGAAAATCGACAAACCTTTTCACCATTCAACCTACTTCACCCTTCCTTTCTACCAAGAAACGCCCTCTTCTAGAGCGTATTTAAACCCGAAACGTAAATAATAGCAGCGCTTTTCTTCCCTTTGTCGTATAGATTCTCGACGGACGGAGGCGTTTCGGCATGTTCGTTGCACTGGAAAGTACACACATCCATCATGATGATGTATACAACTCTTTTGCTACCAGAGCTTTGTTGGCCCCACTTTATTTGGGATGGTAGTTTTGTTTGAAGCTGTACATACAGGCATATGTCCCCGAGTTTTGAGCCTGGAGGTTTATTTTCTTATTTTCCGTTGATAAATGGCGGATATCATGTGTTGTAGCGGGTTCTAGCTAGCCGTTATAAGGCTTTTTGCTTTTGTGTCATGAGCGGGATGGGTAGGACATCTTGCTTTTGGCGTGGGTGGAATGGATATCTCAGAGGAGGGGAAGAAGAAGGGATGAAATGGCGCTTGTGTGGGTGGATTGAGAGGCTAGCGATGAGCTAAAGCTTGTTAATCCACAAATACAAAGCACGTTGACAACGAATGAGGCCCACTGACGATTTTGACATTTTTTTGTCTCGTGTCTGGCTGCTCCAGCTTTGCAAGTACGCATGTTTCTCTTCCAAGGCAATCTTACTCAAAGCGTCAAGTCAGCTCCGTTGCAACTGTTCTCTCGTGATAAGAGGCACGTTCTTGGATGAGATTGAAGTCAAGTCCCTGATTTATGAACGAAGTGGTTCTGAATCCAGTGGGACCTTAGTGGCCGTGTCCGCAATGGAGTCAACAGCTGACGTCTTCTTCACCCTTCCTCTCACATTGTCCCTACTGTTTGAGCCATTAACACCAGATGATACTGCGCTCTCCCCCACTGTCATTGAAGACATTCCTTGTAGCTTTGGCAAGCTAAGAAACAAGTTCTTTATCAACTAGCGGGAATTTGAGATCCACCACGACCTCAGCTCACCCTTCCGGCCCTAAGTCTCGCCTAGTCGCCTTCTGTTCCTCCCATGTCGCCGGCTCTCCAATATTTGTTGTAGGAGTGCCACCAGCACGTCGACCCATTGTGGTCGTTGGATGCCTCCATCTCCCATGGAAATCCAATATGCGCTTCTGAGCCAAGGTCAGAATGGCCATCACCAAAGCCCTGAAGTGCTTGTTGAGTGGAAGGAGGACGGCAGAGATAGTGCAAAGAGTGCCGAGTCCCATGCTCTTGAACCCTCATTTGGGCACTACTCAACGCAACGATATAGTCATAACCTAAAGGCTTACTTGCGTGTCTCACTGAAGGTGGGAGATGCCAGAAGTTCTGCCAGATTGGCACTTTCCGCTTGGGGTCTTTGGGGCGTGAAGGGTTTTGTTGGAGGGGGGGAGGGGGGGAGGGGGGTCATTGCCTGTACCATAAGTTTCCACAAATGTGCTGGAAAACATAATCAAGCGATATTTGCGGGTGGCAGATGACAGGCTAGATTGATGTCAGCAAGAACTTTTTGTCTCTGGGGAGGCTCTATGACTTGCTTCAAGAGGCGAGGGAGCTACCCTCTGGATAGTGGAGATTTGGTTCCGATGTATAATGTTCCATTGAGTACATAAGAGCAACCAGAAATCATATTCAAAAACTCGAAATCCCCTTCAATATTTCTGGTGATCTACGGCGGTTTGGTAACATAGCTCTGATTGGAGCGAGGCAACTAAAGAAAACCATCGATGGCGGTTTCGTGTGCCTGTATATCCAATTCAGGTTTGGGAAGGGATAAAGAAAATTGGTGGCGAAAAGGCCGTTGATAGCGAGAAAGATATTGATACCGAGAAGAGCATTGACGGCAAAAGAGAGTCGACGACGATAAAGCTGGTATAAAGTACCCCAATATCACGCTCTCCTGGGTCTTGAGAGCACATTTCGACTCACTCGCGCGGCAATGCTATGGTCAGTAGCACTTTTAGGTTCTAGCTGGTCGCTCTGCCCTGGTAGTCTTTGGTGTTGGCTCTAAATTCGCGTCGATAGAAAACAACGTCCTTTCCCAGAAGGAAGGGTGTGCACGGCAAATTCTTGGGCTTAAGATGACCGACCCCACAGCTGGATCTGCGCACTATCCGTGTGCTTGTTCAACAGTTGACTCACAACGAGTACAGATGGCTTTTCGAGTCCCAAGCAATAGTGAGTAGCGGATCCTCTGCCTCCTTGAGCCCAACCACACCTATCTTGACCATTTTCCCGGTCCCTTCTTGATTGTCATCCAAATTCTCCCTAGAAGCGTACCCCACCGCCAAATACTGGTGAACTCCTTGAGCATCAGGCTCAGCTGCCGCCTCGCCAGCCCCGCGGAGCTGTTGTCGTGTCCTGGTGAGCTAGAAGCTGAAGACTAGAAGGAGAGATTTTCTGTATAGAGGATTTAATAAACTTACTTAGATCAAGGCAAAACTGACAATGCCAATTTGCTTTCTGTAACAGGGCGATTTGTGAGCCACTCACCGAGTTGGAAACAGAGTATCATCCAACTACCAAGCCATCATCTCCTAAGGAGTGAAAGACTGGGTTTGGAATTATAATTGGGAGGGGCTACTCTTCTCGGAACGATGCGTTGGGACTCTTGACTTGGAGGTTTGCTGCCATTCATTCTGTATGCTCATTCCGAGGAATTTTGCTCCTGACTTCAACTTTTTCGGTGAAGATTGTTGATGGAAGGAGTTCGGTGAGACTGCATTTAAATCTTAGGCTTGATTATGACATTTTGAGAATGCATGAATAGATGGAAGGCGCAACTGTTCCGTGCCTTGTCGGGTCTGTTATTGGTAACCATGGCTAGAAGCTTATCGAACGAAGACGCTTCTGCACGAAGACAGTGATACTAACACTGGTTTAAACACATCAAGAGCTCTTGGATCTACGTACCAATATTCTCTTATAAAATGAGAAAGAGGTGGGATAGGAGCAGTCCTATATCTGATCAACTTTACTGTCCGCACGATTTACGAGACCTCCCGAGATTACAGTGCAGACGTCGTTGAGCGTCGTTCTGGAACAGTGTATAAACTATCAATCGATGCAAGCCAAATAAATCTGAAGCCTCTCTAGTGGTTCTGGCCACTTGGAAAACACGTTGGCAAAGAGGAGCAAAGTAACAGCGAGGAGGACCCTGACATTGAAAAGGAGGTCGACAGCGAGGACTAGCTGCAGAAACATTGTCAAGTCCCGGCTGCATGGGTTTGAAAGTTGCCTTGCTCCCTCATCCACCCAACTTGAATGAGTCGGTTAGTAGCCACTTGTGCAGAGTCGATTTTGAATTGCAGTAGTTTGTCTTTAGGGTGAGTGTGAGCCGCCAGCTTAAATAGGACCGACGACTGCGTATCTGCCATTCCTTGGGGCCAGTTGTGAAGGGTAGAAGACTGAATGAGCAGTTCAACTGAAAAGGATTTCTCGAACGAATGTACATAGTGTAGGTATTGCCTACTCACTCGTCATCCCTCATAAAAACACAACGCAAGTTAAAGCTGCATGGACGCCACACTCCTTTCTAACCAGATCGTCTTCGTCGTTGTATCGTGATCTCGTGCTCCAGTCTGATCCTTCTCGTAAAGATCCCGTTTGCTCACCCAAAACGCCCCAAACCAAATCTAGAGTCCTCTGCCCACGCCGGTGTGACTTTTTTTCCCTTACAGTAACGACCGATCCAACCAATGCAACGCCCCAAATCCAGAGAACTCCCTCGCGTCGAAGTAGCTGAGCTCTTCGTAATCAGCCAAGCCGACCAATCTAACGACCAGCCAAGAATCAAACTCCAATTTTACTTTGCCCATTCAACCACATCTGAACACCTTCACACCCGTTCAATGGGCATCCAATAGCGGCGTCTCCTCATCCACTTCCTTGGTCTCCATCTCTAGCCTCTTCTTTTCCTTCCGTTTCAAAACTATCGCGAAGCCAACACACAGCTTAAACGGGAACCTACTCTTGTCAGTAAAGATCGTCCTCGTCCCTAAACCTCATAGTCTTTTCAGCTCTTCAAACTTGGACTTACCTCGAAAAACTTGTAATTGCTAACACTTTCCACACAATTAAATCCTTAATCCCATGACACAAGATGGCAAAAGCCAGCATCTCAGCCAGCACTAGACGGATCTTGATGAATTGAAGCTTATGGTACCTCTCGAGCGAGAGGGACGAGCGGAAGTAGAAGTTTATCTCGGTGAGTGGGAGGGAGGTGAAGAAGAAAGCGGAGACCAGGAGGGTGCAGTAGACGCTGGTTGAGTCAGTATGTGTGAATCAAGGGATGAAAGAAGCTAGAAATGAGGGGTGATGACGCACTATTTGAGAATCCCGACATTGCTTTTCACACCTAGGAAACCGATCCAGAAAGTGATGAAAGCGATATGAGAGATTACAGCAACGAGTTGGAGAATCCAGAACAGTATGATGAAGGAGAGTGTTGTGCGAGTAAAAGGTGTGGCTGCCATTTTGGAAAGAGTAGCTCCACTGGGTCGAGACGTTCAAAGCAGTATGAAATATTTAAGTAGGAATCATAGAAATCAAGAAATCAATTTGAAGAGATTTTGGAAAGTTTCAATTCTTATAGAGCAGAGATTTCGTTTTATTCGTGGTACCAGCCGTCAGATCTGACTTGCAGTCTAATCAACCTTTGTGGCGGAGCTGAGATCCTACTCCCGCTGGCTCTCCACACAGCCCACCATTCCAATGCAGTAAGAGATTCGCTCTTGTGAAACACAGATAGTATATCGGAATGAGCCACAAAAGAAACCTGATAACAACACCTCGGGAAAGTTCACTGAGAATTGCGACTTCGCATGATTAGTACGAAATTAACAATCACGTGACCAACTAAGTATGAGGATTGATTAAGGGTTTTGATGTATGCACCAAGAAACTTTCCTATCCACTTTTAACGACGTGGTCTTCCCCAGAGTGTTGCACAGATATCTGGGATCTGATATGCCCCTGATCTGTGTTCGAGACAAAGCCGCTTTTCTGTTAAGAAAGGAGAATTTCTGGAAATGTAAGCGACAACAACGTGGTGGAGGCACTTGTACTCGAAAGGGACATTTCCCCATTGTACGCTAAATTGCCCCTGGATCTTGAAATCGCTCAAAACCGATAGTTCTAGACGCCAGTCGTTACGAGGAAGGAGTCAGTCGAAATGTATTTGGTATGAGAAAGAGCTAACAGAGAGTTTTGGTGACGATGAGATCTAGATCTGAAGCTTCTGCATTTCTCTATGTAAGTGGTGCTGCAGATACTTTATGTCCAAGCCAAAAGGAAAGCTCAGGGGGGTAGAGATGATCCTCTTCCAGATGGCCCACCTGAAACTTCGAAAAAATGCCCGAAACGAGCTCTCTTTGGTTGGTTGGCCGTCGAAGTCGGTTTCTGTCCCTGCAGCCTATCCGAAGCATGCACACCAAATCTCGCGCCCCCTGAATACCTGCATGTCCTTTCTACGAGGTCCAATTCTTTCTCCGATCGCTCCGTTCGCGATACCTTCATCTTTCTTTCTCTTCAAACGGATTGATTCTCCTTCTGCACAACCGAATTTGGCTTCATCTCCCCCTCAAATTCCTGCCGCCGGCGCTGGTCCGTGCCGACATTCTTTTTACCTTTGGAGGCTTCGAATCTAGCTCTCACTAAAGCACGATTCGGTCGAGATCCGTTCAACCCGAGTCTGTTCACATTCTACAAGTCCCTGGGATACCATCAGCCTCACAATCACTTGCTTCTGTCTGTTCGCAGTCGCAATTCGGCGCCGACGAGCTGCTTCTTGGACCTTCGGATCAAAGAGGAAGATTTGGACACACAACATTGGATTTCATCTGCGAAAGAATTGGGCGCTCATTCGTCGCATTCTCTAGAAATACTGGCGATCACCTCACAATCGATAAAACACATAAACTTCATCGGTCGTCTTCGGATTCATTTCGAGATTAATTCAGGCAATTCGACGTCGCCAAACGAACCGCACACTCCCTGTAAGATCTGCGACACATTCCTATCCAATCAACATGGTCTCTTCGAGTAGACCGCGAACGCCCAGCGCTGGTACTTCACCTCCATCCGACAAACTGGCGGCGATTCCTGAAGCTGGAAAATCTCATCCTCCTCGTCGATCAAGTTTAGGTCTTCTACTCCGCCGCACAAAATCTAGCGATCTGGGCCAAAAGGGAAGCAAGAAACAACAAGCTGTGGCGCGAGAGCAGGAGCTACAGCGACAACAACGCGAGGCAGCTGCAATTCCGAAGTCTCCACCTCGTCTTCCTGATTTGTACAACGGTGCTGCACCTCCTCAACTACAATCTTTTGGTGGTGAAGACCGTCCCGATTCCGTTGCAATTGTGTCTGGAAAAGCATACCAAGGTCGTTCATCGATGGAGCCAGGCCGTTCGTCCGCAGCTACGGGCAGCGTGCCAATCCCCCCGATCCCATCAAATGGAAGTCGAAATGACGAATGGGTGGATCCATACGCTCGTACTGAGAGCATGACGCATCGTGGACGCTACAGCTATGCCAGCAGCGCGGTCAGCACAATCAACAGCCCTCGGAGAGTTAGAAGGCGGAAAGACCCAACTCCATTCAAGTAAGTCCAATTGATAAACTTCATCAAAGATACATCTAGGCTGACCTCTACCTAGTATCCTCATCATCGGCGCTCGATCCTCTGGCAAGACATCCTTCCTCAACTTCCTCAAAACCTCACTAGCTCTTCCCCCGAAAAAGAGAGGCACACGACCAACCGAACTTGCCGAGGATATATTCGCCCCACAAAGCACAAAGTCCGGTAACTTCGAATCACATTACCTCGAGACTGAGATCGATGGCGAGCGTATTGGTCTTACATTGTGGGATTCGGAGGGATTGGAGAAGAATGTTGTCGACCTCCAACTTCGAGAGATGTCGTCGTTCCTGGAGAGCAAGTTTGAGGAGACTTTCACAGAAGAGATGAAGGTCGTACGAGCACCTGGCGTTCAAGATACACACATCCACTGCGCCTTCCTCATCCTTGACCCAGTCCGCCTCGATCGAAATCTCGCTACCGCAAAGGCCTTAACGTCGAATGGTAATAGCTCAAATGGAAAGTACGCCTCTGCCCCTCGTTTGATCGGTGGCCTCGATGAGGATCTTGATCTGCAAGTTCTTCGCACATTACAAGGAAAGACAACGGTCGTACCAGTCATCTCGAAAGCTGACACTATTACCACCGCTCATATGACGTACCTCAAAAAGACAGTTTGGGACAGCCTGCGCAAAGCCAACCTCGACCCCCTAGAGGCTCTCGGATTGGATGACTTTGAAGGAGAAAGCCCGTTGAACACAGGCCGCATCGATGAAGGAGATGAGGACGAGGCGGAGAACTCTGGCAACAGTGATGACAACTCAGGCGAAGACCTTCCTATCCAGACCCCCGAACCAACGTCCTCTCCAAACTCGAAGCGCTTGTCATCGGGTTCTGTTCGTCGACACAGACCTACAGAGGACAAAGAATCCACCGAAACCCCATACTTCCCACTCTCCATCATCTCCCCCGACATCTACGAACCCGGAGTCATTGGCAGAAAGTTCCCCTGGGGCTTCGCAGACCCAATGAACGTCGAGCACTGCGATTTCGTCCGATTGAAGGAAGCCGTATTCAGCGAGTGGCGAGGTGAGCTCAGAGAAGCAAGTCGAGAGCTCTGGTACGAAGGATGGAGAACAAGCAGACTCAAGCACCGCGAGGGAAAGCCAAGACGATGATCCGACCTTCCTCAATTTTAAAAGTTGAAGCTAAATTGGTGGAAGATATACTGGGAATTCCTGGAGACAAAATGGCGATTAATTTCGGACGCGAATATTTCCTTTGTTGAGCTGCATACCCATTTCTTTTTTGCACGTATGTCATGCCCCGACTTTGTACCTTTCTTCCTCTACATGCTCGTCTCGCACGGAGCGTTGGAGGATAGGGAGGATATTCCTAGATTTGAGATTCGATCATCAGCGTTCTTCTTCTGATGCGCTGGACGCGCTGGCACTACACTACGACGATGTTTTACAAGTACAATTACTTTGCAGGCGCATGTCTTCAAATCATATCATGGAGACAGACACACAAAAGGGGTTTTATAAGTTGGTGGTGTGCGCGAATTGCGTGTGACTTGGAGGACAATTCTGAGATGGATGAATGGAGCATCGATCGATGGATACTCGGACGCTCTTTGGGAGTTGTCAGCACGTACTCAGCGCTGTATGTTTGTTGTTAGTGTATGAGGTCTTTCTCTTTTATTATGGCGGGACCGCATGGATGTTGATGCTGATTATTAGCAAAATTTTATCATGTTGTCTCCAACGCTTCCTCCATATTGCGTGCCTCCACTCTTCTCAAGAGGAGAAAGACTCGTGATTTCCATCTGTATTGTGATGTTGCAGCCCAGCGGCGGTCTTGGTGAAGATAATTGGTAGACTGAGTCTCGCCGTCTGCCTCTTTTCTTTCTCTACGTTGCCTCGCGGTCCTCAACTCCCCTATTCTTAATACAAGCGACAACTACTCAATGGTAGTAGCTCAGATCTACTATATCTAGCGCGACGGAAGTCAGAAAGAGGAGGCAGGCTTTGTAGAACTGCAGGTTCTTAATGCTGGAAAGCTTTACGAGGACTTGAGTGTTGGAGCTTGAGAGAAGGCTGCTGCGGAGAAAGTGCATGGCGTCTTCTGCAGTCTTCCTTGCCATCGGATGACTGCTCGTTCTTGGAAGGAAGCCTCCCACTTTGAATTTAAACACATTTGCTAATCTTTGTCGCCGACTTAGCCAAAGAGTTGTGATGAAAGAGCAGTCAAGTGAAGAGGAGCCGCCTCGACTTGGAAAATCGCAACTTTGCGAATTAAGTAGTATTATCGCACATTCTTCATAATTTTAATCTATCAGATCAATTTTGTTCCCTTTCTTTCTTGCCTTAGGCGCAACGTATGCAAGGTTTCTACTTTGTTCAAAGGATCTCGTACATTCGGCACTCAGTTCGATATCGGCGTTGGCTACCTCAAAGAAAACCTTGTAATCACTTCTACGTGAACGCCAACTCACCCTCCGAACTAGCCCATTCTTTCGTTGCTAATCACCAAAACCATCTGTAGATTCGGCACTCCAAAATTTATAAGATAATTTTTCCCAAGTCTAGTATATCAAGCCAATTCGTCGTCCGTGATTCAAGCTCATTTTCTTGAGTTTCTCTCCAAAATGAAAATAATCCCTCACGGGCTCAACAGGCTCCATAGGCAGCGTAGTCCTTCAACAATACCTCTTAAATCCAGCCATAACCTCCATAATCGTCCTCTCTCGCCGTGCTCTCCCCTCTTCCATATCCTCCCCAAAGCTCAAAGTCTTGATAGTAGAAGACTTCCTTTCGTACCCTCCTTCCATCCTTAAGGAGCTCATTGGAGCCCAGGCTTGTATTTGGTAAGCCTCCATTCGTAATTTTCCACTCGTGGTAAGTGGGATTAGGTATTGATAAATGATCAGGGTCCTAGGAGGCATCCCCTCTCGCTTCCCAGACCTCGAAACCGCCCGAAAAGTAAACATCGACTTCCCGTTCGCAGGTGCAAAGGCTTTCATCTCATCTCTTACCCCAGTCCAAAATGGAAGGAAATTCCATTTTATATATTGTAGTGGACAAGCTGCACGTCGGGATTTGGAGAAAAAATACTGGTTCTTTAATGACGCGATGAAAATGAAGGTATCCTCTACCTGCCTTCCCTTCCCATCCTTCATCCAAAACGCCAAAATAGAACTAATGACTGTGGTTTGTAAAGGGCGAGATCGAGAATATATTAATTGATTTGGAAGAGCAAAATAAGGAAGTCTTCCGAGCGTATCCGCCTAGACCAGGAAGTGTCGTCCCACCGAATAGTAGGATATTGTCTGTGATCATCTCGTTGACAACACCGCTATATCCAGCTATGGGGACGGAGGAATTGGCTGCTGCTATGATTGATATCGCCTTGAATGGGTGTGAGGAGCAGACTATTGCTCATGATGCGTTGGTGGAGATGGGGGAGAGGGTGTTGAAGGGCAAGGTGTGATAAGATGCGCGGTTTGAAGAGCATAAGGGAAGGCGAGGGCTTAGGAACATTTGGGAATGGGAATTCAAATTTAAAATGTACTGGTATATAACAGTCTGCACTCAACGAATGGTCGATGGGCGGTGCACTCGGAAGAGGTAGGTGGAGGCCAGGCATGCACTTGCGACCCATTCAGAACAGAGCTCTGCCGCTTGCTAGCCTCCTAAGGTTCGTTCTCATTGTATTTCTTGCTGGATTGAAGCTGTGAACAATGCTCTAGCAAGTGCCTCTTGAAACTAGAAATTATAATCGTTGACAAAAAAAAAATCGTTCACAACAAGACAATCAATAGCGACAGGATAGTCGACAACCGCCATTGACGCCCAACCTCACAGAAATTCATACTGATTGTCATAAATCGAAGCAGGGTAGGCAAGTAAAGCTTTGCTAGTTCGACGTGTTGTCGCTCGCTATTCTCAAACCACTGATTCCACTCCCTGCTGCATAGCAAGTGGCCTCAGATTCGCCCACTCGCATTCAAATCTGCAAGATAAACCGTATATAAACTTGCATGAAATAAGAGGCAGTGTTGACGCTCAAGTCAGCTTATATCTTAGAACATCAGCGGGCAGTCTTAAGGTCAAAGACTTGTTGCTTACGTCTGAAAATGCAAAGTGCTTCATACTATTTGAAAGACTGCCCACTGGCCAGCATCTTAAAAGTTCTTGTATTTTTCTTCCGCTAGTACTTCTAATGTAAGTCCACGTGTATAGGATACAGGGCTCTGCTTCTCGAGGTATGGACATGTTTCCTCCTGTGGGGTACTATGATTTTCCAACAATCTTCAAATATACAAAAAAAGAAATCAACTTGTACAGCCAGTTTTCAAGTGCTAAACCTCAAACGCCGTATTCCATGTATCCTCTAATCCGTAACAAAATTCACGACTTTTTCGGTGTAACTAGACACCTTCCCTCCAACCACCTCGCAAACTTAACAGTAGGCGTATCCACCGCTCTCCAAAAAATATCTGCCACCCAAATGATAATCGGCAAATAAACCACCAATCCTCCAAGCCAACTCAAATGCCTTCCCCAAGAAGTCGTCTTCCCAAAGTATTCATCTAATAACGGATTCACCTTCGGTTCGAGAATCGTAAGACATAGATTGTGTGCAAGGTATAATGCGTAGGAGATGTTGCCTAGGTATTGCGGGATAGCTGTCGTGAAGATGGTTTGGAGAAATTTGACTTGTGTGCAGGCCGCTACGATTTGGAAGGCGCCGAGACAGAACCATACCCGTTGCCCTTCGTAAGGTTCCGGTGTGTGGGCGTCTAGGAAGCGGATTCCCCAGACTTCGTCTTGGTGGTTGTTCGTCCAGGATGCGATAAAGAGTCCACAGACAACGTTGGCGATCCAGAAAGTTTGCATTGCGTAGTGTCTAATCGTGGGGCATCTTTTTGTTTTCTGTTGGAGTTCTTCCTGGTCGTATTTTGGTAGTAAGGTTGGACTAGATGTTGGTGTGGAGAGTGATCGGTCTTGAAGTAACGTCAATTCGGCAATGAACATCCCACCGAGGAATTCCACCGTATATAGTTGTCCGCCGAAAAAGCAGAATGCTATGATGCTTGCTAGCATAAGGAGACGAACGTTTGTGACACAACGTGATAAGCCGATAATGGTGATAAAAAGGAGTAGGGACTGTGCAAATTCCACGGGAATGGTCCAGAGAGCCGGATTGTATTCCGGTTGCGGGTATGATAGATCGGTTATCGCCCACGAGGCCCAGAGAAGTCCCCAGCAGGTCTCCCACCAATGTGTCATTTGATCTGAGAGCGTATAGAACGACGGGGCGAATCTATCATCCGAGATGTCGAAGTGCACAGCGAAGGCCATGATCAATAAGGTAACAATCGAGGGAAGAAAAAGTCGTAGGGCTCGTCTGAAGACTGACGAAGAAAGTGTAGTTGTAAGGGCTGATAGTTGTTGCGAATGGATCTGCTTGAGAGGTTTGTAGGAGAGGACGTATCCTGATATGATGAAGAATATGTGTACCATCGGTCGAGGAGAGTAAAGGACTCGAAGGAAAGGTAATTGGAGTGGTGATGAAGGTGCTCCATCTTCGTATAACCCATATGGTTCTGTATACCATCCCACAGTTTCCTCTGTGTAGTGTCCCATGAACACAATGAACGAAGCCACTCCACGCAGGCCATCGAGATATGAAGTCGGCTGTAATCGATTCGACTTCGTGGGATTCGAGCGTAATCTTCGTTGAATAAAGCTGGGTACGAGACCGAAAGCTAACTTTTGCAGTAACCGTTTTCCCGAACTGAAGAATATCGCGTGGTCCTGAAGTTGAGATGTATCTGCTTCAATGATGGCCCAGATCACTTGAGACCGGTAATCTTTGATCATTTTGCTGGAGCACCCTTAAGGAGAGTTTGGAAGAGAAGTTGTTTCGAGTGTAGAATCGAGACTTGGGCGAGGTAAGGAGCGTAGGTCGGTAACGGGTTGTGGAATAGCAATATCGGGCTTCCAATAGCCTTGCGCCTCCAAAGACAGTATTATATTGAAGAGGGCCGTGAGCAACCGTTCAACAGCTGGAGAAGCTCGCAAGGAAAAAAAAGGACATCAAAAATGAAGAGAGAAAATACATGAGCAAATGGAAATAGAACTAACTGAATGGTCAAGAAGAAATGCACCCTATCTTTGGCAGAAGGCCAGTCCTGCGGTGGGGACATGGGCCCCACAACTCAAGCTTTTCTTGGAGTGCATTGCCGCTAGATCGTCTTTCCAGCAGTGTCGGATCGTGGGTGTAGTGTCAATGCTCTGGCGGCTCTCATGCTCGTGTTCCGGGGGTCAGTTCGAGTCAGTGAAACATCCAATCTGTTTCACGCATACAAAGCAGAAGGACTAGTGAAGATCTCGATGTATGCATATTTTATTTGCTGCAGAAGTCCACAAAACAGCCCAGACGCGGGACGATTGGATTTGGTCAGGTCTAAAAAGGGAGAGTCGGAGAATAGTTCGAAGCCCTCGTCCCAACGTGTTAAGGATTGGCGGATTGTTGACGCGTTGAGGCAGTCATATTTTGCCGATGACATGCAGGTACGGAGGGAGTAAAAGGGGTGGAAAGACCTTTGCATGTGAATCGAAATTCGGGGATATGAACACCAAAAATGTGCAAGACAGAACACAGTGTTACTTTAAATAAGACTTAAACGAGAGAAACCATCTCGATGTTCCAAAGAATGATTTTGTCGGAGATCTTGTCGCACACCGAAACTTGACAAGGAATTCTAAGCGAGTGCTTGCTGACTAAGATTCGAGACAGTTATTTACCGTGAAGCCCCTAAAGAAAGCACATTTCCAACTCAGAACTCCTCTTACGTCATGACTCAATAGTCAACAGCCACCCTACCATCGCAATATTGCAGTACTAATTGAAAGTTTCGATTGATCATGGCGGCAGGTCCATTACATTAACGGCCAGCTTCAGAAGCATTCAAGCCATCTCTCTCTCTCTGTGCTTTCAGACGAGCTTGAAACCTCCGATCTTCGTGCAGTTGCCAGATACATCCAACCTTTAACACCTCAAAGGACAAAGTGCTAAGAAGAACAATCTGCTAGATGAAAGAAATAGAGGCGTTGACTTGGGGACGAGGAAGCGGATTTACTGGGCTGTGGTACATAGCAAATCTATACCATTGTCAAACTCTTTGGACTGAAGACTTTCCTCCTTGCCCTGGAGCAATTCTCTGTTAATATGAAAAATAAGTGACTGCTGTCAAAAGTGTAAGTGTATTCTCTGTTCCAATCCAGAATCCGCAACCAGCCCCCACGCACAAGGCTGGATGCACAAGATGGCTCTCTCGCCGGGCGGAGTGTATCGTGGCTCAGCCTCGCGCTCTCAAACCCGATCTTCCATAACAACACTCAACCACCCATGGAATTGCGATGGTCGCGGGGCTGCAATAACTAGCTTCAATGTCTATAACCTTCGGAAGCGTTGGGGACATCATAGCGGTAGGCCAGATCGCATGGTCGCTCGCCCAGGCGTTGACTGACTCGAGAGGGTCAGCGAAAGAATACCAAGGCCTGGTCAAGGAATTGCAGACGTTTGATCAAGCACTGTTACAGGTATATTCCCGTTTGTTCATTAAATGAAGCAAGAGCCCCTATCTGACGTGCCTGTTGGCGTAGATCATTGCATTATGGCAGAATTACGAGGACGAGAGCCCGGAGATGAAAAAGATCGGCACATTCACGAAAGATGCTGTGAAGGATTGGCGGGATACATTGCTGGCCTTTCGGGTGAAGGTTGACAAGAAGTACAGCACGAGTTTGACGGGGTCAGGATCTGGAAACTGGGTCAAAGATGCGTCGAAGAAGGTGATTTGGTTGAAGGAGAAGGAGGACATTTTGGATCTAAGGAGGAGGTTGGCTTCAGCAAGCGATACCATTACTATGCTGACACTTGCGGCCATGGGGTATGTTCCAATCATTTATTGGGAATAGAGAGATTGACGAGTTGTAGAAAATCCAATAGACTGGCCGAATCAACAATGGCGTTTCGAGTACAAGCTGTCCACTGCTTGCTGGAAGAGTCCAAGAAGCTTGCAGAGGAACATATCGCCCAACTTAAGATCGTCGAAAAAAAGATTGAAATACAGTCGAAGACATCGGATCTCATCTTGAGTAATGTGAAGAGTGGCAATGTATCCTTGTGAGCAGTCGGACGGAGCTATACCGAAGGTGATCTGCTAATCGTTCAAGTTAGAAATCAAGTTCATTCTATGACTGTTGATATCAAGAACCTGCTAGGTCTCTTTCAAAATCATATGTCATTGCAGCAATCGACACCTCGAGGCCTCGGAACAGGTTGGCAGCAAGAGCCTGTGACGCTGGAAGATGCCCTAGGCTTTCGCATTCCAATTCCTTTGGAATTGGTGAACTCCTGGGAAGTAAAGACCACTAATACTAAGCCCTTTACTTAGAACTGACATGGTTGACCAGATGCTTGACATGATACTCCTTAAACGGTTTGAGAAACGCCCTGGGCATCAGAAAGTTCTCAAGGGAGAGTACGCCATTGAAGAAGGAATGACAGGAAGAGATGTCAGCCGCGAAAATGAACTGTCATTTTGTTTTCGCCCAGGTCAGAAGGTCGATATGAGCATGATTTTCTCCGATCTTGATGCTAATAGCAATCATTGTCCTCGTTGTGGCACCAAGTCCGAAGATTCGGCTGAGGCCAGAACCCAATGGTAGGTTTTCAGTTGATCCTAGAAACACTCGCTGATATATGTGTAGTACTTCTTGCAAGATGTGGTTTCAAAGACTAGTAGAGATTGATGAATCCGAGCCTGAACCTATTCAACGACTCACTGAACGGCCTGCCGCAGTACAAGGTAAGGTTAAAGCCAAGAAACCTAAGGTCCCCTTTTCTACGCCTGCGGACTTCCAGAGAGTCCGGCTGATGAGCACGCTCAGGATGAAAGAGCAGAAAGAGAAGGAAGAGCAGGATAAGGAATATTCGAAACGATCACCGGATGATCGGGACAACAAAGATCACAAGGATCACAAAGGTGGAAAGGAAGCTCGTACTATTAGTCTGAGCATTGATAGAGCAACACTCCAGGTCTTCCCACCCTTCACCGGCGGAACCGTCGCAAGCTCTGCGCCCAGCGCTCTCCTCGGCGAGATCCCAAACAACTTCGCCGGTGTGTCAGCTCAGGAATTACTTGACTTCTACGCTGCGAGTCTTCATGCTGCTACTCATGGCGAGAACATGGATTGGTCTTCTGAAGATCAGTTCTCTGGCTATCACTCCCATTAGATGATGAATTTGTGGAGGGGCAGAGCGCTAGCTGGACTGGTGGAAGCTGCGGCCGTCAGGCACGAATGATAAAATCATACACTTGTTCTATTAGCATGGCGTTATTTTCATTCTCCTTGCATATGCTCTTTCTTTCTTTCCACATGACTTGACGAAGAAGAAGCAGGTGAGGAGATAATAATGGAGGAAGAAGGATTGATGAATGGAGGAACCACAGGAGCGTGGTGGATTGGTGGATCTCGACGGGGTAGCTAGCTTTTCACTCCGGGGATGTTTGTACTTCATGATGAATTTGGGTTTCTTTCACGAATCTCGGTTTCAATGCCCTCAAGAAGGTTCGAAGCAACGACGACGGAGACGACCGCGAAGATCGAGATAAGCGACGAAGACTGGAAGAAGATCCGCGTAAGGCCTGTCTGGAGGAAGAAGGGGAGAGGAGAAGACCTCACGAGTCTTATTTCGATTCGAACCCGGCACGCTTAATGCACTCGCCCGTCCAACGAACAGGGCCGAACATGGAATTTCTAGGGAAACTCATTCTAGAGATCGAAAAGGCCAACAGAATACCGCAGCGGGCTTACACAAACGGATACTTGCCGAGTCAAGGCCATGTTGCCGACGATGGCAGGAGTATTTTGACCGACCAGGACAGAGGTCCAAGCCGTCCAAAAGACCCTGCCGAGGAGTACAACAATATTCCAGAAGTGGATGACGCCGCGAGCATACGTGAAAATCAGTTGCAAGACGGCCAGGTTTACTACAATCTCAAGGATATGCCAAAAACTAAGGACGACGAGCAACTAATGAGCCAATCGCGTCACTGGAATGACGGCCCATCATTGTCGTACATGACACACTAGTTTTCAACCTGCTACCTCGAATGAGGCCATGCGACGATGGAATGCTAATGCCGATACGAGCTCGACTACATCACGAGCTGCAACTTGGGGAACCCGCCGCCGCAGCGAGCCCAGTCTGCTTGACTACGACGCTGTTGCCGACGGAAGTTTCCTGTCCATCAAGCATAGGGATGGGGAGTCATACCTACTTTGAGGATTTGCGTCCTATGATCTTGATGGGCCTAATGACTGGGCTCGAGTCTGGAGATATTGAGAAAGAAAGCTCGATCAGAGACTCGTATGAATAACTCCAAGTGAAAGACGGCAGTGATGTGGAGCTATTGCAAGACATTCAATTTTCACGCCTTTCATCTCTCAGGTCCTGACCTCCAACAAACTCCGTACGCCATGCCTCTATGTCCCTCACAACTAAACCAATTTTTAATCCTGCAGCAAAATACTCCTCTCATCTCTCGCATTTACCCAGACATACTCAACACATCTCGGATCCGTTTTCCCTTCTCCCAATGTCACTGCTAAAAGATTGATCTCCAACCAAGTCGGTCTCATTCCAAAGCCCTCCAGACGTTCCCACCACTTCGTAAATCGCTCAAAATCAACATGTTGGTCATCAACCAGATGCAACTCAATCATCACCTGCCCGATCGACATGATACCTGCTGCATCACAGCTGTCCATAAATGCATCGAAAGCAGCATATTCCGAGCCTTCGATATCGATTTTCAGGATATCGATATAGGAGTGGTTGTTTTGTGCCATCAATGTGCTGAGTTTGAAGAACTGAGGGAATTTGTCGAACTCGTCGGTTGGTCCAAGGCCTACTTGAGCAAAGTGTGCTCTGGCGGAATACGAGGGCGAGAGTTGAGGCCCGAAGGACTTCACGGAGAAGTCGTAGGCAAAGATTTGTGCGGATGGTATACGGACCAACATTTCTGCTTCAAAGGTAGATTCGTCATTGACGCCAAAGCTGTATATAATAGTCTCTGGGTGGGGAGAGGTGTAGTGTTGGGATATTGCGGGTGCTGGTTTGGCTTCGTAAAGAGACATTCCACAGACCCACTTCCCTCCATCTCCCAATCGGCCGATTCTTTGTATATCATGAGGGCAAGTGTAGGTAGCTGGGAAGAAATCCCATAGTGTGTAAGGATATTTGCCGAAGTCGTCCATTTTTTGGGCGAGAAAGAATGGGATTCGGGGGTGTTTGGGATGCTCTTTTGCCATCTGGTGGCGGAGAGAGACGCTTGATCTCCAGGCTGTTTCTGACCGTGCCATTCGTTGGCGAGTCGTGAGACCAAGAGCTCTTAGAGGAGGCTCGGTAGCTTGTTGTTAAATAGCTGTTGGTAATAGATGTCTAGATTGGTTGAGCACGACAAACACGAAAAATATAGCGGCTACCCAGAACCAGAGGCCAGAGACTGGAGACATGTGTTAATGAAGCTCTAAACATTAGAATTGAGAGGCTGACTTACCTTGAACAATTCTGAGGGCCATGTTGAAGGACCGTCGCTGGACCAAATATGTGATCTTATTTCAAACCGCGAAAAAATAGGAAATGGGAAAGCTAGCTTCTTTTCGATCCAAAATGTGTGAAAGTAGCTCCAGGAAGGAATGGCGATTGTCTTTGATTCACAAAGAAACCAAGACATCCGTTTCAAGCTCAGAAGGGAGGATAAGAACAAAGATCAAAGGATGCTCAGAGCGAAATGATGAAAACAATAAAACGAAGAGTTGGAAACTATATTTTCAAAAATAGACGTTGTGGCAAAGCTATGGCTCGACACAGACCCTGAGCCTTCGAAGGTTTCACATCGATATCGCACCTGAGAACAAAGGTACCAGAAGCCTTGGCAGCAAAGATCAGACGACAGAAAGCATGGTTGTAACCTTACACATCTCAGCGCAGTGCCAGCTTATTGGTTCAAGAAGTATGCCAGAACTTTGGAAACGCACTCTTAGATATGAGATGGATTTTGACTCGCGAACTTGGAGCTGCAAAATGGTGTTGGTGGAGAGCCAGTTTCAGGTGTTGGATCAGACTTGTAGATAACCGGAATATCTTGGGCAGATCCCGGAGAGCATTGACAACAGAAACGATTGCAGCTTGGATCATTGAAGGATCTTCGTAAATATATCCACCGATGAAATGTCTTGGGAGTCTTGGAGGTTGTTAGAGCCGCAGGTGATGGCGGCGAGGCTGATATTTTAGCATAAGATCGGTTGACTGGAAACCTTGAATCTACGGTCTCGCTGTCGAGTCTGAGAAATTCAGGAGTTTGGTTTCGAGGCCACGGGTAGGCTGTGCAACAATTTCATTCACGTCAGGAGTTCTCGTCTTCAGTCAAAGTTTTCGCAACTCGCGAGGTCGACTTCTGCGAGATGGTGGCAGCGAGCAAGTTATGTTGTTTTCGGTGTTGTTGTAGGGTCGCAGCCTCGTTAATCAAGAGGCTGCGCCAGTCTAATTCAGGGAATTGCCCAACTCAAGGAGTATCAAGTTGAGACCCATTGTCAGATCCCCTGCAGATATGAAAGATTGCCTTATCAGCCGTGCGAGAAGACCGAATTTGAATCTTCATCAGAAGAACTAACACGGTTTCAGCAAAGAAACTTGCCCAAATGGTTGTGGGTACCTCCAGAGGCATGACAAGATGCAGAATCACTAGAATATATGGAAAGTCAATGCAGGTAAGACTACCCCTCAAGTAGGATCAAGCTAAGCTGATTCTCTGAAGGAAATGAACCAAATAGATCCCTGATCGAAGGTGATATATATACCAACCTAGACTTTCTCATCAATGGCTCATTTGGAGGATCTTGGGCCCTCGAATTACCCGAGGTATGTCCTGGCATCGTGGACTACGGTTATGGAATTTCGAAAACTGAGTGACTGAAATTCGCGTGGAAGTATTTGGTACTATTTTCAACGCTAGGGTCTCGATGTGGTGTTTGGATGCTGTGCTTAGGCGTGAATATCAGAAGTGGATTTGACGAGGTGCATCTTTTTCATATTCTAAGATGGTTATTTTGAGGGTAGAACCAACGGTTATTTCAAATAGGAATTACTAGGAATAAATACTAGGAATTTTTGATTAATCAACGACTTATCCGACAATGAAAATGCTGTACGCAGCTTTGACATGCACTATCACCGCTGAAGAGTATTCAAGCTTGCCTATCCATCAGTCAACATGCTCACAATCTTGCCATGTCCATTACGTTGCGCTATCGAGAGTGGAGTTCTCCCATCTTTGCCCCTGAGGTTAGGGTCCGCCCCTGCTTGTAATAACAGTCCCACAATATCTTCATGACCATGTGCTGCGGCCCAAAAAATAGGAGTCCGCCCAGATACACTCCCTAAATTAATATCGACCTCTTTTGTATCGAGGAGTAATCTCACTACTCCAAGATGGCCATGTAGTGCTGCAGTCCAGAGTGGAGATATGTTCCGACTGTCTTTGAGATCAGGTTCGACTCCTTGTGCTAATAATTCGTGGATCGTGTTCTCTTCTCCAGCCTCTGCCGCGCTATAAAATTGAGCAAATAGGTATTCCTCTCGGGAAGAATAGACTAGATACTTCTCAGCGATTTCCAAGGCGACTTCTTGACTACCTCTCGTGGCTGCCTTCGCTCCCTCTTCTGTAATTATCACATCTGCCCCATGCTTCTCAAGCAAGAGCATCATCACCTCCTTCCCAAATTTTCTTGCAATCAACCACACTACCTCTTCCGTAATCATTACATCTGGCCCTCGCTTCTCGAGCAAGAGCATTATCACCTCCTTCCTAAATTTTCTTACTATTAACTTCACTACCTCTTCTGTGACCATCATATCTGCCCCTCGCTTCTCGAGCAAGAACATCATTACCTCGTTCTTACTCTGGCCATTCATCGCTGCGGCCTCAACTACCTTTTCTGTAATTATCACGTCTGCCCATCGCTTCTCGAGCAAGGGCATTATTATCTCCTTCCCAAAATATCTTACAATTAGCTGTACCATCTCTTCTGTGATCTTCACGTCTGCCCTTTGCTCCTCGAGCAAGCGTATCATCACCTCTTTTCTGCTCCGATAATTCCCTATTACAGAGTCGATTACCTTTTCTGTAATTATTACATCTACCCCTTGCTTCTCGAGCAAGAGCGACACCACCTCTTTCCCAAAACGTCCTACTATTAGCTGTACCACCTCTTCTGTAATCATTATGTCTGCCCCTTGCTTCTTGAGCAAGAGTGTCATCACCTCATTCCCAATCTGGTAATTCCTTGCCGCGGCCTCAACCACCTTTTCTGTAATCACCACATCTACCTCTTGCTTCTCAAGTAAGAGCAACACCACCTCTGTCCCAAAACGTCCTACTATTAATTGTACTACCTTTTCTGTAATCTCCACATCTGCCCCTCGCTTCTCGAGCAAGAGCGCCATCACCTCATTCCCACTCTGGTAATTCCTTGCCGCGGCCTCAACCACCTTTTCTGCAATTATCATGTCTGCCCCTCGCTTCTCGAGTAAGAGCGATACTATGTCTTTCCCACTCTGGCTATTCCCTACCGCAGCCTCAATTACTCTTTCTGTAATTATCACGTCTGCCCCTCGCTTCTCAAGCAAGAACGTCATCACCTCATTCCCACTCTGGTAATTCCTTGCCGCGGCCTCAACTACCTTTTCTGTAATCACTACATCTGCCTCTCGCTTCTCAAGCAAGAGCGACACCACCTCTTTCCTAAAACGTCCTACTATTAGCTGTACCACCTCTTCTGTAATCATCATGTCTGCCCCTCGCTTCTCGAGCAAGAGTGTCATCACCTCCTTCCCACTCTGATAATTCCCTGCCGCGGCCTCAACCACCTTTTCTGTAATCACCACATCTACCTCTTGCTTCTCAAGCAAGAGCAACACCACCTCTGTCCCAAAACGTCCTACTATTAGCTGTACCACCTCTTCTATAATCACCACGTCTGCCCCTTGCTTCTCGAGCAAGAGCATCATTACTTCCTTCCCCCTCTGGCCATTTATAGCCGCGACCTTAACCACCTTTTCTGTAATCACCACATCTGCCCCTCGCTTCTCGAGTAAAAGCGACATTACCTCTGTCCCAAAATGTCCTACTATTAGCTGTACTACCTCTTCTGTAATCGCCATGTCTACCCCTTGCTTCTCAAGCAAGAGCATCATTACCTCATTCCCGCTCCGGCTATTCCCTGCCGCGGCCTCGATTACTGTTTCTGTAATTATCACGTCTGCCCCTCGCTTCTCG